>VWZO01009773.1:1524032-1632463 GCA_013396975.1 Bucco capensis
TGTTTTTTTTTTTAAACCCTATCCCTCTCTCAAAAAAAAAAAAAAAAAAAAAGAAAAAAGATTAAATTAACAAAAAGAAAGAAAAAAAGGCAAAACACCAATAAAAAACCCTTTATTTCCTGCTTTGCCGCGGCGGCCCCGAGAGTCGAAGCCTTGACACATCAAATTCTGGGAGCTCACCACTCACCAGGGCTGTGTGTGGTTCCTGGTCCAAGCAGTGACGAAGGAGAATCACCTCACAGTCTCTGGAGAGTGGCAGGGCTTGGCTGCGAAGCGCGCCCTGCGCCGATGGGCTTTTGGAGTTTGCTCTGTTCCAGAGCGAGTGCCGAGGCAGAGAAATTAGGGAGGGGAGAGGTGGGAAGGAAAATCACTGGAGCCTCTTACGATCAAACTTCCACTAAGCAAGAGGAAACGTCTTATAAATAAACAACAGCAAGAGAAACAAAAAAATCCATCCCGTCCTGCCAGAGGAATGTACATTATTGTCTCTCGACGGAAAACTTTACACCACACCAGAAAGCAAGAAAGAAGCCATGTCTCCTGAAGCTACCCTCCCCTGGGGGGGCGGAGGAGGAGGGCAACATGAACCTTACCAAAAAAATAATAATTGGGAAGTTCATGCAATTTCCCAGTAGACAAACAAAACTGCCCAAATTCAACAGATGTCACTCTTAGATTTCTTTAGGTCTGATCATTGCTCCACCATCAGAACACATTCAGAGAAGAAGTTCAAGGCAGGGGGAAGGAGGAGAAGGTCACAGTATATATATATATGTGTGTGTGTGTGGCGAGAACTGTATGTACATATGTGTCTATTTATGCACAATAGGAACATGTAATGCATTTTAAGAAGAATATTTATAAGCATTTTTATCTGTGTATTAAAAAACCTGAGGTACATGAACTTCCCCATAGTGTTTGAGATTTATGGGGCTGAGTTCCAACGCCTTTGTTCTCATCTCACTACTGCAACTGTGGTCTAGGCAAAGCTAGGTAAAGCTAACACGTTACCATACTGCAGCTCCCAAGTGACACGAGTTTGGTGCTTTCAGTACAGTCCCTAGCTCCGCAAAAATCTATTGCATGATTTGGCACAACGCACGGCAAATAGCAGGCTCTTCATGAGGAACTACAGATGGCAATTGAAGTAGTAATTCAAATAATTTATCAAGCACATTTGGAGACCTAGAATGGGGGATGGCCTGAGTCGTCGAGAAACCAGTATGCTACAAGTCATTATTAGGGAGCTTATTAAACCTGCCTCGCGTGTACAGCATTAGAAGATTGCTGATGAGAACTGAGGTGCCTGGCAATGCAGTGGGTTTGATCATGGCTAGGAAAGAAAAGAAGTGGGGCAAAAGGCTAAAAGATCATGAGGTAACTAAAACATCCTGGCAGTCTCAATCTGCACTTCTTTTCTAGAGGACTCTTCCTTTTGAAGCAGAGCTACAATGCCAAACGCATACAGTGTCCACCCACAAATCAGATTCCCAAATCTCAAAAAACCTGCCTCATCTGTCGAATTCCTGAGGACTACTGTATCTGCAAGACACAAATTAAAACTTTTTTTTCTTAATTTAATTAGCTTTACATCTCTGTGTTCTTGCTGGCGAAGCAATGCTGTCATAGACTCCTGTTAGCAACAATCAGTCTCTGACGCAGGTGGGTAAGGCAGACACAAGCTCAGGACTGAAGTATGGCTGAAAATAAAAGCCAAGATACTTTAATGCACAATTTATAATAAATCACAGCTTCTTCAGACTCAGATCTTTTGGGGAAGCTATTGTTAAAGCATTTCTAGATCTATAATACCAAGGTGATCTTAATAAAATAAAAGAAGGAAGCATTTTCAAGAGACTTCTTAAGACAGAGCAGTAGAAGTTACATCACAGACAGAGCACCAGGCAAGGTGTGGGAAGGACTCCAATTGATTTTAACAGACTAACTAAATCTAAATCTGAATAACTCATACATGCTGATACCAAAGAGGTCCTAAGCCTGAAAGGACTTTGGGCAACAGAGAGAAGCTGTTGGCTGATCTGATCTCACTGAGAACTCCTTTGCTTATTTACAGATCAGTTCTTAATTTACCTCTCACTACGTGTATGTTTATTAGCATTGCCAAAATACTTGAGAAAACTGAGACAAATCTGAGCTCTTTCAAGTGAAATCTTACTACTTTGAGGTGTCCAGAGAGCCAAGTGCACAGAGAGCAGAATGGTGTGCTAAGGATAATTGAACAGAATGTGAAAAAATAATTCTTGTCCATACTGAGGAAAAACCTTCAACATTTCTAAGCAGGCAACATGACTAGCATGCTGATCAACTGACCTTAGGTTCCCAATACCTTAGCTACCTTTAGTGGATTAACATAGATGGAAGTGAGGGCAGTATATGGCCCTCTATGTTTAATAAGTCATTTGCTAAACAGTCCAGATATCAATAGCAGACATTAAATTAAGGACTCTGCCATTCTTATTATTTAGAACCACTAGGCACTAGAGATGTCTGTATAATAAAAACAGGGAACAGAGTTTCTGAAAATTAGACTAAAAAACAAACAAAAGAACCCCCAATCACACACAGTGAACAGATCACACAATTGTGATCAAAATCTCAGCAAATTCCAACTGTCTGTCAGGTTAAACTATGTCCATTACAGATTTCAGGAGCCTGAATTGTGCCATTCTTGTTTCACTATCATCAACAGTAGCCACAGCTTCAGAACTGCAACATAATAAGAGCCAGGAGGACAATCATTTCCCTCCAATATTTTTTTTTTTTTACATTTCCCATTTGTGCCCTTTTTCAAAGTGTTAATTTGGTAAAGGCACTTTTCAGCCTGTCTTTTAACAGGTCACTAATAACTTGGGATGCAGGATCTCATATTTCATTTTTTGCTGCTGGCACCACTAAATATTTCATTTACCTTGAGTACAGCAGACCACTCTGGAAGGTTTATTTTATTTTTCTTTCCACAATACTGTTTACAGACTATTTTTTTGTGATTCACTATTTGTATTAGGCTGTTTGAGCCTACCTGTTAAAGTAAAAGCAACAGACTGCCTACAGAAGTATTTTCATTGTTTATGTAACTTAGTGAGGCAACTGTACTGATGTTCCTTCTTGGGACCTATGTAAAAATAGTTAGGAGTCTTGGAGGTGGCACCAAATTAAAATACATGCTTTCCCTATATAGTATTTTGTAATATTCTTAACAGTGTTACACAAATATAGATGTGTATACATCTATACAGAAAATATATAGAGAAAAAATAATCAGTTTTATTTCTACCTCCTGAATTGGCTGTTGGTTCTTGATCTAGGACTGAATGTATTAGGCTCCAATCCTGCATATGCAGGCACACAAAACACAGAGTTAAACAGAATTCTTTTAAAAGCAACTGTACAACTTAAGGATTTCTCTACCTGCCTTGTATCAGTGTAGCGAGTACAAGCCTCAAAAAGCCTGATGCTCTTCCCCACCTCAGCAAAGAAAGGGGGAAGAAACCAAGCAGAGGCAGGAAAGTGCTTGGCGACCCTGACTTTTCTCTCCTCTCCTTCCTGCATCTCTCCACACAGCTAAGGCTCTGTGCTTAGAGAAAGGCCACACTGTGACCAGGCCTCAGGAACAGCTGCAGATAAGCACACAGAGGTTAATTCTACTTTTTTCTCTATTAACCTCTGCTCCACCTTTGTCAAGGAAAGATAGCAAGATGCTGTGGGGCAGGACAGCCAGGTACATGCAGCAGACCAGGCAGCACTACAAGGAAAGTCATACCATGATATGGCTGGCTCTGTATCCTGGGCTTCACAGGATTTGGAGACTAGTTTCCTTTGCTCCTACCAGCCTGTCCCTCAGCACTGAATCCTTGTAGGATATCTGCAAGGGAAGCTTGATGGCAGTTCCCTGCAGCTTTCCCCTCTGCTGTGTGCTCCTCTGTAAAGGAGGAGATACATAGCCTTTGGCAGTGGGTGCAAACCCATGAGATAAACACAGAGAGAGAGAGAGATGAGATAAACCTAGTGGAAAACTCTTCTCCAGATGTAATGTCTCTACAAATAGAGATTTCTCCTAGTGTCCTCCAGATGCAAACACGGACTTGAGATTTTTGTCGTTTTATTGTTCAGTACAAAGCAATTAAAATATAACAACCTCTCCAAACCTTCCTTTATTAAAAAAAATAGGTCATGGACAGAGAAGCAGTCAGTCTTGGTTTGGAGTGGGCAAGCAAACAATTTTCATTTGATTGTGCCCTTGTTTTTGTAACTAGCTTTTCTGCTGTGACCCGTTATACTTGCCCTGTCTGCTGTGCTAACCAGCAACATGCCTTTTTAATCTGCCTTCCTGGGGTCTGCATTTGATTACAGCATTCATGTTCTATTTAGATTCTTTTGAATCATGCCCTGTGGTGCTAGCACGAAAGGTGTTATTTATAAAATGAAATTCTGTTGTATTGCAACTTGGATTCAAAGAGGACAAGTAATATTAAATACTTACTTTATTTAATAATATCCTGGATTTATTAACTCAATTTCATTACAAGATTAGAGATGGTAACCTGGAGGGGGTTATTAACTAATAAACAGGCTTCAGGCAACTTCGCCCCATATAAAATAAAGTAAAATAAAAATACGTGATATAGATGCATTTAAATTACTTCTATTTTGAGGGCACAGATACATACCTCTAGCTCAAAAGAATGGATTTCTTGATAAATAGCATTGCAGAGAGCTCTCAGATGGCACCTTCTAAGCTCACAGTGCCTTTAGGACAACATACATCCACACACAACGGTATCCCAAGTGACTGACCCTATTTAGTTGGTTGCATCCCACATGGGATGAAGTTTACCACTGAGTTTTGGCAGAACTGCTGCAGGCTGCAGTTACTTCAAACCACTGTGGGCAGTACACCAGAAACCATGAAACTCTGCCAACCCATCTGACCCTCCTTGACTAACCCAGCACCACAAGGCTCACATTTGTGAGCTATTCCACAGCTCTTACTCTCCCAGCATCAATCCTACATGTTGCAGAATGTAACACAGGGCACGCACCTCAAGCATTTGGGGGAAAAGCTCTAGGCAGCATGCTATTTCTCCTAAAAACAAGCTCCTAAGCTATCAAAGAGCTTCTATTTCCAGAAGGAGAGGGCCCAGAAAGTTCCCAACTTCGTACACAATGATATGACTCTGCATTCTGATACTTAGCTGTTCATGGTAACTTACACTACATTTAAAACCAGTGCATATCCTACCCAGTCAGGCACAGCACAACTAGAAGCTGAATTTAACTGCAGGCTCTTCACTAAGAAAGCTGAAGCACATTTGCTAGCATCCCAGCCTAAGGGTTAGAGCGAAGTTAGAAAATTCATAGAAGCTCCCTAAGAACAGAAGAATATTGAGATGCATTTTTTTTTGTCCATTTCCTAAATAAAACTCATAAATGCTAATACACTTAAATCCCTCTTCTCTGAAACACTCTTTGACAAGATGTAGCTTATGTGACTTTGAACCTGTCAGGTCCAAAATGATGCCTGAGTCTGACGTGGGAAAATAGTGCAGTATCAATGTCACAGATACTAAAGGCTGGGAATTCCCACCTGGAGGTGCATGGCTGCTAAAAGCTTTCACCCCACATCTGTTGCACAGTTAGCTGTGAGTCACCTGCAGTCAGCTTCATTAGACCCAAGGTGTCAGTCAAATAAGACAAGCTAGTGCTAGAACAAGAGAAATTAGATTTTTAAGTGTTTGATAGATTAAAAGGAAAGTGTCACGATATGTTAAATGGATATTCAAATACTTTAGAGGTCTCAGTTTTCAGCTAGTTACAGATTTTGTGTGCCTTTGCTTAAAGCTGGATGGGAGGCAGAGACCAAAAATAAAGGGCAAATTATTTTTCTTCTCTTTCTCTTGTGGTGATGTTCATTGCAATGACTCAGTGAAACATAAAATCCAGTGCATGAAAGATCATGAAAAGACAGAAATACTTAATGAATTAAATCTGTCCAGAAACAGATGGGAATTCAGAGCCATCTCTTAAATTCAGGAGAAAACACCTACAGCATGGTGGTGCATGGATACTCCCAAGAGGAACTGAGGTTAAGTAACAGAAATGTATGTAGAAGAGGTTAATTTGGGTCAGAAAGGAAGGGAGATTGAGAAACAGATTTATGGTGAAACTTTCAAAGGCAGAAGCAATAACTGCACTCGCAAAAGGCATGTGCATCATCGCTACAAACAAAAACACATGCTTGGACTCTCTACAGGCAATCTGGCATCTGTCTCACATTCCCTCCCTCCTCCTGACCCTGAGACCTCTCTCTCTGGAATTTTGTTCCATGAATATTCCATAATGCTCTGCTCAGCTCCTATTTTCATGAAAAGTCAGTGAAAATGCATTAGCTAATCAGTGGAAGTTCACAGCATTACTGTCAATCGGTGGTTGGTTTCCATGAGAATGGAGACAGATCTCAACTGAGAAAAAGAGTGAGGTTCAGGCACAAGTGATACTCAGTCTACATATGTTATGTATACACACCGCTTTGAAACTACTGAACTAACTTGTTTGGCATTTGCTTCATTACCAGGCTCTCAAGGGTATCTACAAAATAAGCCAAGTTTAAACAACATTCATTTGGGTCATTTTGAAGTGAGGCAGATACATTATTTGCTATGTTAGGAATACTGCAATTTAGTCTCATTCCCTCCTTCCTCACTTCTTTCTATATGCTTAAAACCACCATTAAAAAAAAAAAGAGACAAGCTTTTTCCTAGCTTGTTTTGTTTTTTTAAATTTAACTCCCCCAGGTCTCAAAATAGAACAATTTCTATCCTCAAATAATTAGTGACAGAAAATTGTAACCAGTACTATGGATTATAAAGGGAAACTATTTCTGTATTATTGATAAAAGCATGCTACTATTCCTGAATGAATGCAGTCTGTTTACAATGAACAGGCCAGGAGAGCACAATCCATGATGCAAGGGCACAGGGGATGCGTGAGGTAGAGCTTTACAAAGGCACCTTCACCTTCTACTGGTTTTACCCACTCAAAGTTTCTTGCATATTCTCCTCTAGAACTAAACAAGTTAAACAGTGCAAGAAAATTAAGAAGCCAGTTAATTCCTTTTTTTAGGGCTATCAAAACCAGAAATGCTGAAAGTAGATCCATGTCTAACTTTCAAATGTCTTTAAAATTTAATACAATTGAGTCAATAGCTTTATAAGGAGGCATTATAAAAAAGAAGTATTTTCAGAACTTTATTTGAAAGAAGCATTCAGTTTTAAAATACACCCCAAATTTAAGACTATTCAGAAAAAAACCCAACAACCTCTTGGTTTTACTTCTTATTAAATTTATGGAGAATAAGCTTGCAGGCAGTGGGAGAAAAGCTCCAGCAAACCCCAAACTAGTTGACAGACACAGTTAAAAAGCCTAATTCTATACAACTGCTACAGTACAACTGATTTCAAGAACCAACTAGTTCTGCAGGACCAGACAGTCTGAACTGTGGATGGAAAAACAGCTAGAGACCTCAGGGAGAGAACATCACTTGGTAAGCCTGCACAAGCTAGAAATCACTTGGCCTCTCAAAGACCAACCAAGACAGAAGAAGGATAAATGAAATGCCACTTGCAGGCATTCTTCCCTGATTCCACTTTCCTTCTGCTCTCCTCAACCACGAATCTCTCTGAATGTATCTATCTAATGAAAAATTGATCTTCTTTTCCTCAATGAAAGTTAAAAATGTTTCTGGGTCAGACCTGTTTCTAAGGCAAGCAAGAATCACACTATAGCCACATAGTGGTAGAAGTTTCTTCCACTTAGGATGCTCTCTTTTTGCCCATGTGGGTCAGCCTTTGAAGCCCACTTATACACCTCTATAATGTATTGCAAGAGTTCTTTAACTAACCAGTTATTAATATAAAACTGACACTTGGTTTCCATACTGAGATTCATGTGCACACTGTAGAAAGCCAAAGGACATGGCTCCAACACAAGTTGTCATCCTGTTTCACAGGATCCTGTGAAACCTCAGTTTCAAGTTTTTATTCTAGCATGTTATCATCCAGAACTCTGTGGAAGGATCAAGGCCCATTACAGCCACATTACATGGTAGAACAAAGCAGTCTGACCCTGGGAAAAGCCTTTATCCTTTCTCTATCTCAGTTTCCCCAAATGTCAGGCTGGAAGACTCATTCTTTTTCACTTAATAGGGATGCCTTGGGAATTACCTACTTAACATCTAGACAAAAAAATAAAAGGCCCAGAACAGCAAAGCACTGTGGGGCTGAGTGAGTAGGCTTGCTGCAGTAACATTGCTGTTGACAGTAGGCAGCAGGTAGCACAGATCTCATGAAAGATCACTCATGTCAGTTTTAAGTTCTGTTCATTTTTGTGCCTGTTGTGAAGGCCCCTGGAGATTAAATACAGCTGAGTGCCATTATACAGTTAGCTCCAGAGAATGAAAAATACACTCTTTTAGCAGTTTTATTCCTTTATCAATTACTACTTTAAGAGACTTGTACTGTATTATTTTATATTGGCCAGTTGTAAAAATAATTTATTCCCTGAAGAGTTTTATTCCTTTACCATTTCTAATTTCTGTTCAGTGTTTACCATGTGACCATTTTTGACAGACACTGAAAGAAATACTTTAATAAAGGAGCTAATACAGCTTCTTTTCTTAGGTTCCTTTTGACTGTGTTTTAAATGAAAGGCCTGGATAGGATTCCCAGTAACACAGAAAGCCTAGTAAGATTTTTCTGCTTGCATGTTTGTTTGCATTAGTGCATTTTCACCATGGGGAAAAAAAACAGAAAGACAAAACCCACTTTTCTCCCTTCTCCTAGGTATGTCTTCTTTTCTTAAACTTGCTCCTACCAAGGGCTATAGAGAGTAAAAATGAGTTCCTCATGGACAAGAAACTCAGTGTAAGAGCCATTGGGATGAAAAGCTGTCAAGTGAGCACAGACCTATTACACAGCTAGTGGGAAAGCATGCTCAAACACTATTCAATGACTCTGACATTGTCAGGCAGCTCTGTAACTTAGTTCTCTCTGTAAGTAGCTCAAACCACAATGAAAATAGCTGTTGTGATGAGGAAGATACCCAGCTGGATTGAAAGGGCAAACTTATTGCATTTGAGAACACAGTATCATTGATGCACGAACCCAGATCATGTTCAGCAGAGGGCTGTGATATCACAGAACAGGATGACATCATTATGAATGCCTCAGCTGTGGTCCTAACTCAGTCTAGAATCAATTAAGAATGAAGCCATCTGGGATGAAGTTCATCTAAGGATGAACAGGAGAATGGACTGAGTGTGCAACAGAGCAGAGTTGGTGTTTGTCAAAATAGAGAACTAAGCTTTGGTGGAGACAGTGTTGCACAGACTCATAAAACCTTTGCTGCTCAACAGAAGATGTTGATTTCCTTGCCAACCCATAATTCATATCACATGATGAAGGATTTCCTTCATAAACCCTGTTGATGATGGGGGCCCAGCTCAGATCAACCCTGGAGCTGTTAAAATTAACACATGCTGTATTCAAGGGTTTATACAACTTCAGCACAAACCCTGGAGGCCCTAAACAATCACCTGAGTTTTGCTTTAGGCAGGTAAACTCAAGCAAACTTTGGGAGAAAAGATGGGTAAAGCTCCTAGCCAGCACCTTTCATCAGCAGTTCTCAAAGCACTTTACAAAGGGATTTCCTATTTAGCAAGGGCAAAACCAGTGCAGCAAGGAGGAATGCCTTGTTCAAGATCATTTAGCATACCAGCAGTAGATCAAGAACAGAATCTGGTTACTTGTGGTCTAGGCCACCATACCTCCCAGCAGACACACTGCCTAAAGAAAATGGATACTGAAAATTAGCAGCAAAGTTTTGTACAACTCTTAATCAGCAGCTGTAGACACACCAGTCCCCCCCAAACACCTCCTCCTGCTCAGTCACTTCAGTTTAATCACTGGATCTGGATGAAAATAAGTCCTTTACTAACTGGAATGACTTGTGTCAATCTGTAGCCCTTTAAAACAAGGACTAATTTTAGACTTTCTGTGGTTAAGTACATTTGTTAACTATTAAAACAGTCTCCTGGTACATGAAAAACATGTGGTTTCAACAACGTTATTCCTTCATGAAATCCTGTTCCTCCTTCAAAGTTTCCTTCAGTTGTACACTAAGCTTGTCTGTTGTTCAGAATGCTTATTTTTGTAACTTTTCTCCTCCTTTCCACAGTTATTTACTTAAATGATATATTAAACACATACATTCATTGACTGAAGATGTAACTATAAGGTGTCAGTCAGAAAGCTGCAGAGTCCCAGGCCCACATCCCCTCTTGAAGCTGGTGCACTGAGCTGAGAGCAGAGAGCAAATGCTGCTCATTACATGGTTTAGATTTCTTACACATTTGGTTAGCACATCAAAAAACAGGGAACAAGACAGCCTGCCCAGTCTGAGACATACATATGCATTCAAAAAGAATCCTTACATTTTATTGAGCCAGCAGTCTATCCATAGCAGAACATCCATTGTTTTCCCCACCACTCCCAAAATATTAAGCTAGAGCTGCTCTCAGTTTTAACTGTTTTTCCTGGGACTGTTTTCCATGTCAGGCTGTATTCACCTTTTTTGGCCACCTCTACATCCACTCTGTAATTGCCTTCCCAATCTGAACTGATCTCAGCAAATCTACATTGCTCCAAACTCAAGTCAATTTGTGAACTTGAAGGAAATTGTGTTCATCTCAGGTATATTGGGTAAGCAGTTAATCTTAACCTTGTTTTGCACTTGATGGTTGAAAGGGGGAAGTATAGCAGACAGGACCAGGCTAGTGTTAAGTGGGTAACAGTCAGCACTTGACCAGTGGCTGAAAACAGGGTGCAGAAGAACAACTCCACAAATTCCATCAGCCTTTGGAGAAAAACTAAGTAGGAGGCAATTTTTCAGCAGCTGAGTGGACTATGAGGATCAAGTGATCCAAGTTTAGTTCTGAAGAACAAGTCTGGCCTAACACCAGGTCTGAATACACAAGAAGTGGACAAGGAGAATATTGCTTTTAACAGAGCAGAAAGGTTGCTTTAAAGAAACTGAGAACCCTGTCTCTAGGAAATATGCCAGGCCTATATTCACTATATTAGGGGAAAGAGCTGAGAGAAGTGAGTAAACAGATCAGATCAGAAACAGAATTGGAAAAGGCAAGTTGATAAAAATGCAGGGTATAATACAGGTTACCATATTGTATTTCTAGAGAAGGAAAAGCAAAAGCCAAACAAGACTGTCAATTCATGTCAGATATTAGCTGCATTGCTTAACGAACTTTTGGGACATGCTCACATACTTCACTGCAGAATGATAATCTATAAAAGAGAATGGAATATTTTTGGAATATTTTTCTTTTCATTTTTTTCCCTTGCATTTTATGTTCTTTAGAGTGAGATTTTTCTTATTTGAATTCATGCTACCAAGGTTGGAAATGATATATATGTATCTGACTGATGTGTATCCATCCTGTTTGCACAAAGAAATCTATAGTATTGGTCTTGCAAAAGTCTGGATGCATCTGCAGAGGTCAGAAGGGAACACTTGTCCATGGAATTAAAATGAGTAAGGTTTATGGCTCAAACAAGTCTGCCCAAGTTAGCACAGTTTTACCTCCTAAGTAATAGAAGTCATAGAATTTCACTTGGTTATGTCTATATTCAATCCATAAGGTGAGAGACTTCTTTCAATTGTGAGAACAGAAGGAAAAAAAATAGATGAGAGATCAAGGAAACTAGAGCTTGACCTGGCATGGGAGAGTAACTCTCAGTTAAGGAGCTGAGATATAATAAGGGAGAGAAATACAGAAACACTATACACTGAGTGGAGGTACTTGTAAAAGACCTGATAAATCTGCAGTGCAAATACAGAGAAGACAGCATTAGGACAGCAACGGAATAAAGAAAAATAAATTCCCTTTATGCCTAAAAATGATCAAGGATGTAGTAACTCAAATACATACTTAGTAGGTGAGCACATCTGAACTATTGTGCTTGAATGCTGCCCTCTTGCTTGATGTAAAATTGTTTCAAAAAGAAAGGAGAAATGAACTTGGTCTCCAAATGGGATGCTGAAAGAAGTGGTGTTTGTTTTATTTGTCCATGCAGTTTTTTGCCCCTCCTGCTGCAACAGTGTGAAGGACAATGACTCTAAGTATAATGAAAGGAGTGCCCTAATGTGAACACTTCCAAACATGAGATCTATCATGCCTTGATAAAGTGTAATGCCAGAATGCTCCACCATCACGGCTCTGTCCGGAAACTGCCCTCAAATATTTGAGACATTCCTGGAATTAACAAATAAGTGCTGATTTGGCCTCACTGGCTGCTGCCTGGCATCCCTGGCTGGCATTGCCTTACAATGGATGGCATTGTTATGCTGCTGCAATTCTTTTGCTTTTCTTCTTAAATTTCCCAACAACTACTGTGACTCTTGAATCAAAGATATGACTCATTTTAAGGAAGCTTTTGTTGAATGCTTATTCTATCAAACCATGCATACTTTAGATTATTTGGCTTCTATAGATGATTTTAATCAGACAGACAACCATTTTGGTTGAACTCAGGTACACAGTATTTTTGTCTTGAGAAACTGGATATGTACAAACTCTTATAGTGCAGCCTCATCTAAAGGCTGTGACAAAGCCTTTCTGTGCTGTCTGGTGTGAGATGTATAGTACAGTATGTTTAACTTCTTAGAAAATGACAAAAAGTAAGTAAAAAGGACCAAAAAAATCTTTGTCAGTTCCCAAGCCAGTGAAGCTGCAGTGCTCAGAATTTGCTTTATGCAATATACATAAATGTCAGGTCACAGTGCAAAAGCTGGGAAAGGAAAACAGAGTAATTTCTCCTGTTGTGCTTTCGTCCCACAAAGCAGCCCACAACACATCACTTAACTTGGGGCTGCTCGCTGAGACTAAACAGAATAATGTATCTCAAACACCTCTTTAATGAATAAAACTACATGTAATACTACAGATATCACCTCTGCTTTTTAAAGCTCACAGATGACAGAGCTAAGTTTCAGGTGAAGTTCATCAGGATGCCTATAGAAAACACCTGTAGGATAGTACCATTTGCTTTTCTAGCCATGCATTTCCACAACTTGCTTTCATTGGCAGAAACACTTCCAAGTGTTACCTAGTCAAGGCTCACAATGGCTCTTTGAGATGGGAAAACAGTGGCAAAGGGATGATGTGATATACTCAAGGCCACAAAAGAAAAACAGTCAGAGACAGCACTGTTAGAAACTAGGATTAGCAGAACTCTTTCTTGCACGTGAAACATGTTTTCCTTATGATAGAAATGACTGCTCAGATCACCCACACTCCTTTAAGACAAATACAGTCATGCTCCTATTATTCAAAACTGTCTGGAAAGAACAAATTTGCAGGGTGGAATACATAACATGCATGGTCCTTTTACAGAGAAGGAAGGAGGACTGCTCTGGATATTCAAATTACTTTCAAGACTTCACTAGCAGGTCATTTGAAAGGAAGGTGCTAAATGCAGTGCTTCCCTTGGGTGAATATAGGTACACTTGTATGCTTTCATATATTTATACACAAACTATACATACAACGAGCACACACACATATATTATGAAGTTACTAATGTACAGTTACTTTTATGGTGGCAGCATTGCATACTTTGGATTTGTACCATGAGCAGGCTCAACTCTTTCTTTACTGGACTTGAAAAGAACTACTGGAAAGCAAAAAGTAGCACTCCTGCCTTCTGGACAGGAGACAAGAAGAATGGTCTAGTCTCATATAGTTTTCAAAGAAACCCACAGAGGGTTTTTCTTTGAAAGAACTATCCTTTTCCATCTATTGGCCAGGCAGTTCAAGTTGCCTCTGTGATGCAGTGAAGAGTTCAAGCAGGAAGGATGTGTGTGGAGGTAAGAGGAACTGAACTAGGACCTACACTAGGAACAGAATGGCTATGGGTTCTTGATCCACGTGTTCCTGGGACCTGCTACCTATGTCATAGGACAAGTCTGCATTTCCACTTACCTCTTTCCTACTAAAGGGACAAAAATAATTGCTCACAGCACCTGGGAAACTGGAAGGCTTGATATGTGTGTGTGTATGTATATTTGGTACATACATAAAGTCTCCTGAATAACACGGGATGCCCAGTCCTCCCTCTCCAATGGAGGCCAAGAGCATGCATCTAGAGAGAAAGGTATAAAAACATAGCGTGTCTCTTGTCATGCCTTCCCAAAATACTCTCCTTTCCTTCAGTAATTTAGTTAATGGGTTTGCATCATAGAATATCTCAGGTTGGAAGGGATCCATAAGGATCATCAAGTCCAACTCCCTGTTCCACGCAGGACTACCTAATAGGCTCCACTAAACCTGGTGATGTGCTTGAATTCAACCAGTAAAGCTAGTAACCAAACCCATAAACAATACCTCTAGGTGGTAACAAAAGGCAAGCACAACTCTAAATATATTACAATGTCATATTGACAAACTGCTTTGAAAAGGTAGGGCTTATTAGGTTGGGGAGAGTGCCATGCTGACACACCTATACCACTTCTCATTTCTCAAGGTGGTTTCTTCACTGCTAACTTGGCTTCTCTGCACTGTGCTGAACTGTGCAGGCAGTGCCCAGTTTTCTAATCTCTCCTGGTCTAATTTCCCCAATAGCAGGGCAAGATTAGTATTGCAATATCTAATGGCAACATGCATATTCATTACTGCAGCCTGGTCTCTTTTGCTAAATGCTTTCTGAGATACCAGGGCCTTTGGGAATAAAGGGGTGTCAAAAACAATTAAAACACTCTGGAAATATGGAGGATTTCCCTGCATTCAAAACTATGCTATCTGTGAGCCTGATTGCTGAGTTAAAGGTCCATTCCTGTCCATCAATGTCAGCTCATGGAAAACTCAACAGGAAAGCTCAAATTAGAAATGACAAAGACCTGCTATAATTTTTCTGAACACATCTAATTGAGGCAATGTTGGGTAGAATTCAACTAACTTGTTTTAGCTATCTGTAAAGTCTGCATTTAGCCAGGTACCCTTGCTAACCAGTGGACAGAGACAAGAACCTATAAAGAGAAATATGTCCCATCACAACAGGTGAATAACTCATGCTCTGGAAAGGCTCATTTAACTCAAAATTATTTTAAAGAAAATCTAAAATCCTAGCTTTCAGATCGCCAAGGTTATGCAGGAAGGATTTTTACCTTTAGCTACAATGTTGACCCTGTCAGCTCACAAAGTAGCAATGAGTTGGACCCAAATGCTAGAATTGAGCACTGTACTGCTTGGAGGAAGTTTAAATCCCAGCTCACACCAAACTTGACAGACTTGTCCTGTATACACATGCTTCTCTTTTGCTGCAGGGGAGGTGTATCTTGGGGGAATTCCTCTAATACTTTTCTGCTGTAAACTGGTACTCTCCTCTTCCTTCTCATCTGATGGCATTCTCAGTATACAGATGGGAAGAATAAAACATTCGGGATCTCTTCCTCCATATCTATAAAAGGGATTTATGTATGAATCCCATTAATATCAGCAGAAGTGTTGGGAAGAAGTCTGCACTAAGAGAACATGACCCTGATTTAGAAAAATTTCAAAGCTGAGACATCTGTGGACCCCTGTCTCTAACATAAACAAAGAAGTAAGGAATGTAGCACAGCTTACTTCCCCAACAACAGGACATCCAGCCTCATAAACTCAAGTTGTCTTGATTCAGGAGCAGAAACTATTACAAATTAAACAATTTCAGGGTGGTTTTGCTTTGCTTATCATTTGTTTGGATATTCAGAAAACCCAAACTGGAATAACTGACAGGTGCTCATGTAGGAGGAAAAGCAACCCAATTCCATTCATTGTCTTAAATACAACATAATGTTATTCCCATTAGCAGAAATGGATTGTGATGCTGCTCTTCAGTCAGTCCAATCTCTGCTGTTCTTGGAAGAAAGGTACAAAGATGATCCCTAAGCACACTTCCCTGTTTTTCTCATTCCACCTGGAGAAGCAGAAAAGACCCTGAGCACAAGTTACTCCCAGTGCATCCAAAAGCACTGCCTATAGGGTTGTGAAGCAAATTGTCTGCCTACAGGGAAACCTTAGGAAAAGCTTTTAACGGATTCCTGGGAGAAGAACTAAATAGTTCTTTAGAGAACAGATGGGAGGAGAAAGGCACATTTTTCCATACCCTGCACCTGCTCCAGCCTCAAATAACTAGATGATTATAGCATTCCTGCCTTAAATCATTCTCAAAAGGGGACCAAGTTTAAACTTTACAAACCTCAAGCCTTAATTTAACCAAATAAAACACCACTCAACCCTGCTGAATGCTTCATATGAATTCTCAAATAAAGGAGGTAAGTTCTCCTCGAGCGAGGCATCATATTTATTTTGACTTCAGACCTAACTCCAATCCTGCAGCTCTTCGTGAATAAGACAGAAAGAAAAAGGAAAAAACAACAACAAAAAAAGAATTTCAAGTGCACTTGCCAAATTCCAAACCGAGTAAATACAATTTTCACATTTCAGTCCATTTTACAGTTTTAATGGTGCAAAGTTTTCTCTCTCTTTACTTCAGGTTAGTGAATAATGTTCTTGTTTATTATTCCAAAATTGGTCTTGGTTTTTTTTGAAGTAGATTATAAGATTCTTGTGCAGTCTCTTTAAAAATTTCAAACCCTGATTATGAAAACATGCACACACACAGACTCAGTTTACATCTGGTTAGCTATTCCCCTGAATTTTTAATCCTACAGGACTAGTAATAGACTTAAATAGTGAGCAGTGCAAAGCATTCACAAGAGCAAGACCTAATTTTCCAAGTTCCATTAGGAGTTTTTCAGAGAAAGAAACCTGCCAAAATTCAAAATACTAATGCCAGTGTTTATATTACTGTCACTGCTCTGAAAATATAACAAATACATAATATAAAATGCATCTGTAATGTAAATATTGCAATATTTACAAATGCAGTTCCCAGTAGAACCGAGACATCCCCAAATCAGTGACATTCTCTGTACTAAAGAAACAAATCTCCTTTCTGAGCTGTTACATACTGCAAATTGCAGTATCCATCATATAATTTTTATAAGGCTTATCAGTAGCTTTTCCTGTTGTCACTACTTTTTACATAGAAAAAATACTGTTGACCAGAGAATTTGATTTGTTTTATATCCTTTAAACAAGCAAATAGACTATCTTCAACAGTACTCAGCTCAGAAGTAGCTGCATATACAGCCCAGAGCAGGGCATATAGATGTCACTGGAAGCATTCCCACTTAGCTAGGTCTTTGGTGCAGGCTTATTGGGAAAGTTCCCAGGGCTGTAATTGCACCAAAGCCAATGAAAGTTCTGGGTGTGTCATTAAATGAGAAAGGAATAGGTCCACGTGGGCTTGTATAAATTAGAAATATCCTAAACAGACTGCAGATCTCCTGCTGCTACCTTAATTTGGATTTTTAAAACAGAAATTCCTTCCTCTGCTTTTCACATAATAACATCTTCATTTTGTCCTGCCTTTCACTCACAAATCTGGTCACATGCATGGAACATAAAGGCTGAATCCTGAAGCACTATTCACGTACTCCTTGGGCAATAAGAGCATGGGCTGAAAAAGCAGATGAAAATTTATCTACCCCAAATAATGGATGACACATGATGACATGGTCCTGTGACAGTCTGCTCAAACAAGAAGAGGTGACATGCTAAAGGATTTTTCCCATATGGTGCCTAATGCCCTTTGAGCTCTTTTTGGGTATTTCCTTGGGCCTTTTTCTGGAACTTAAAAACAGTTCTAAAGTCCATTGTCAAAAATGCAGATACCTTACAGTGCACTTGTGTACCTAAACTATTCTCATCCTGCCAAATGCTTTGTCCTGTAAAATGATAAAAAAGGACTGATTTGTCAGCCTAGGGCATTGCACTTTACTGCTGAAATTACCTGTTTCTAAACATCCATAAGACTTAACTAAAACTGGAGCATATTACTTCATTTTCTTTGAGATATATTTTACAGAAATGTTTGTTATATCCCAAGAAGCTCTTCAAGTAGAAATTATTCCCAAAGTTTGCACAGTAAGAATGCCACAACATTTTGTTGATGATGCCACAGAAACAGCCCAGGCTGAAACACATATCTGTTAACAGACAAGTTATGTGCAACAGAAAATCCTGTTTAGAACAAATAATTCATGCTAGGAATACAGTCAGCTGTTACTGGATGAATAGATTAATACATATATATATACACTGAAAAGTTAGATGGCTTAGTCTCCAGCCCATGGTGGAGTATACCTTAAGCAGTACTAGTGTTTACACACAGGAAGTAAAAAAGCACATTACGATCAGCAGAGTTCTACATAAACTTCATGATGTCACAGCTAATACCCCCTCCTCACTGAGGGACAAGAAGAGTTGCTATTAAGGAAAGCCTGTGGAATGGTACTCATCTCCTATCACCCAAAGTGCAGTTCTGAAGATTAGGGTGATACCTGATCTCCAAAAGGGAAAGGGTTTGAAATAAACAGAATATTACTACATACAATCTTATTTCCTTATATCAGAATGAAGATATATTAGGCTATGGAAAAGAGTTTCTGGGAACAAAGTGTCTCTAAACTATGAAGCAAATTCTTTAGAATAAGATAATAGTTTCCACTGCTCTTCTCTTTTGAACTTTCCTGTACACCATTAAAACCAATCTACCAGGACCTGGAAGCTACACTACCCACAGAACAATTCCATGCAGCAAAAAAATCACAGAATCAGGGAATCATATAGGTTGAAAAAGACCTTTAAGATCATTAAGTCCAACCATAAACCTAACACTACCAAGTTCACCACTAAACCATGTCTGTAAGCACCACATCTTTTAAGTATCTCCAGGAATGGTGACTCCACCACTTCCCTGGGCACCCTGTTCCAGGGCTTGACAATCTAAATCTCCCCTGGCAAAATTTGAGACTGTTCCCTCTTGTCCTATCACTTGTAAAGAAAAGTCCTATCCCCACCTCACTAAAATCTCCTTTCAGGTAGTTGTAGAGAATAAGGTCTCTCCTCAGCCTCCTTTTCCAGCCTGAACAATCCCAGTTTCCTCAGCTGCTCCTCATAACACTTGTGCTCTAGACCCTTCACCAGCTTTGTTGCCCTTCTCTGGACTCACTCCAGCAACTCAGCATCCTTCTTGAGGTGGAAAGCTCCAAATTGAACACTATTTCAGATGTGGCCTCACCACTAGTCTTACCATTAAAGACTGAGGTAAAGCCCAGTCCATATCCAGTCAGCCAAACAAGGATTCTTTGATTCCATGGGAATCAGCATCTTCACCATAATCTAGAACCTTGAATCACTGTTTGCTGTAACCTTACACCTATTTCTATGTGCAGCTGTCATCTGTTTGCTTAGCAGACGAGGCAACGAGAAGAGATCGAAATAAATCAAGGCACATAACATAAAACTATTAATCCTATCCTCAAATCAGTGCCAGGCTCATGAATCTTGTGTACCACCCTCTGAAAAATACAAGCCTTCCTGACAGAAATAACACCTTTCTTTGGAAATCCTAATGTTCTAAATACAACCTTACAATAAAAAGCTTACAGTCTTTTCACATCAGTACTATTCTGACCTTCTCCTTTACACAAGCAGAAAATATACTTGGAGGTCTGTCACAAGACTCCATGAAGTAACAAAAAATATAGTAAGGACCTTGTGAATTTTTCGCCAGCAGATAAAAATAATGAGCAGCATCTGAACCCCAGCTCTCCTGATCCCCAGCACCACATTTTCATCCAGTAACCCATCCAGGTTTCATGCCTACTCTGAAAATACCATTGTACTTCTGGATAAATAGAGGAACTTTGTGATAATGATAGTGGATTTGGATCTGGGGGAAGTGACTAATACTGACTTCACAGGTCCTTCACACAATGACTGCAGCAAAACATTCAAGAATTTAGTTCTGTACGTTGCCCCTTTAGCATTCAATGTTGGAAGGGTTCATAGTGTCTGTCAGCTGCATTTGTCAACCACAGCAGGAAAAAAACTCAAGCAACAGTCAGAAGCCCATGAAGTACAAGCAAAACTTATGTTCTGGAAAGGTAGGCCCCACCAAACCTGCAAAGTATCACAGCATCTTGCTTTCCTGAGCAGGAAGCCCTTCACCTCCATTT
Organism: Bucco capensis; assembly: GCA_013396975.1. Classification (NCBI taxonomy): domain Eukaryota; kingdom Metazoa; phylum Chordata; class Aves; order Piciformes; family Bucconidae; genus Bucco; species Bucco capensis. The sequence continues at coordinate 1,544,247 of VWZO01009773.1, forward strand.
CAAGCAAAGCACAGCAAAAAAAAGTCTGTTCTGTCTCCAAGACGGTTCAACTGTTTGCTTGTCTCTCCTTGGAGTAGGTGCTGCAGATTAGACATGTCTACAGGGGAGAAGAGTGGCTGAGAGCTTAAGACTCATTTCAGGGGTGACCCGCAGAAGATGAGAGTTTGCTTATGCACCATGTCACCCCCTTGGTCTGATGAAAGCCTCTGCACCTTCCCTCCCTCCCCTCTCCTTTAATCTCTGCATGCTGCTATGCGGAAGGTGCCAACTCGAGAACAGACAGTTCTGAAAAGAAGGCAATTAAAAAAAAAAAGGCACAGTACTTTAGAAATTTAAACAACAAGCCCTGTGATCAAAATAATTCATAAAGGGAAGGATTTTATGAAGTCATTTCACGAGCACACAATGCTTTGCTTTTTTTTTTTTTTGCTTTGTTTTTTAAATAAATCCGTCAGTACACATGCCAAGGCAACACATCTGAATACAATATCAGCAGACACACCCTGAATCCCCACGCCTCTGCTCTCCCAAGTTCCAGCAAATGCTAAAAGCTGGGCCTTTTGCCTACATTTGAACAATTATCAATTTATTTCTTTTCATTTGGGTGTGCTAGTTAAAACCTCCTCCCCCCACTCCTCCTTTACAAATTACAAACACTTCTTTTCTCCTCCCTTCACCAAAAAAAAAAATTAGCTGAAAATGGATTTTTTTCTCTTACTGACAGTAACTGTGTCTGTTTAAAACAAACAAAAAACCAAAACATAAAGAGATCTAACTTATAATGTATCCCTCTGGCATAAGGAAGGCTGTTCTAATCTCTTTTTGTCGGGCTTGAGTGATAGTTTTGCTCAACGACTATTGACAGGGCTGTCCTGTTTCTCAGGCTTTCATTTTTCCCTGAGTTGGAAAAAGGATACAGTGCATTTTCACATTCTCCAAGTCTGCAGTTGTTTTTATATAAGAAGCAATTTGCTTGGGTCATATCAGGTCAAATGGGAAGCCTGCCCAGCTCTTGGTTTTAAAGGAAAAACATACAGAAAGACACAAAAACACAGCAGTTTCCTTCATTAAATTCCACTCTACCTGCCATGGGCTTGCAGCCACAATGGAATTTCCCACCCTGGCTGACCAGAGCTAAACTTTTATTTTTAGGGTTTTGATTTTTTTCCCTCCCTTTAAATAAAAAAGTCTTATTAGTTTTCTTTCACGTGAACTTTGAGGTAAGGGTTATTAAAGTCAAGGTAATTGTCCATTTTTAAGAAATAAATTAATAAAGGCCTACACAGGAGTGGGGCCAAATGCCGAAGTCCTTAGCAAAGCACAGATTTTGATCTCTGTTACAATGCTGTAAGTCTAAAGCAACTCTTTTAAAGTTGTTGGAATTGTGCCTGGGTAAAAAAGATCAGGAGCTTGCCTCAGTTTTTTAACTCATTTCTCACTTAGGGAAAACCTCAGCTGACTTTGGTGCGAGTTTGCCTGAGTTCAGGCTGCCTGTGAAGCACAGCGTGAAGCCTGGCGCTGCAATGTGTTTGGCATTCTGCTGAGCTCTTCCAAACTCACAGTGGCTTCAGTGCTTGAAAAGAATGGCACCCAAAGAACTGCCTTTCTTATTACTTAGTAACTGCAAAGGTTACCAGCACTAGGAAAGCTTACTCCCAAGGAAAAGGAAAGCAGCCACAATCCTCCCTCAGACTCCCAAACAACCGCTGAAACCCGAGGTGAAATTCTACCCTGAACTGCATGAAGATGCTGAGTGACTCAGCATGTACAGTTTTAAGAACAATAGATCACAAAGATGCTTCATGGATTTCAATATAGCTCTAAGGAGAACCAAACATAGCTGTTTGCTTTGCTTTGACTAGGATTTCACTGCATGCACGGGCAGGGGGAAACAAACAAACAAACAAACACACACATACAACTTGAAGCAGAGGTGAGATTGTTTCTTCTAAGATCCTAAAAAGGTGTTTAACTTGAATTTGGATCTGTGTAACTATCAAAGCACTTTTATCTGTCCCCTGTCTCCTGAAGGACTAGCTATTCCCACTGCATTGCTTTGCTACTAGTTGGCTATAATTAAGTTTGCAGAGCAGTTTCTATGCAGACTGTCTGCCTGTGACTTTCTGCAAAGTTCTCCTTTTGGGCTGAAAGACAGGCCTCAAAGGAATGATGCAAAATATATGGCAAATTGCTGGCAGGTGGAAAGAGAGTAGGGAAGGATCTGCTTAGCCTTGAACTACAAGTGGGTGGCCCCCTCCCTTTCTCACAATTTCCTCCACTCTGAAAAGCCCTTCAGCTTTTTTCTACAATAAATTAAAAAAAAAAGGAAAGAAAAGAAAAAGGAGGGGAAAAAAAAAAGAACAGTTGGCTCAGTGCCCCTGTATCCTCTGTTTTCCAGACACTCATGTGTGAAACAATGGCAGTTTTGCCTGAATCAGAGCTGAGGATTGCTGGACTTGGCCTTTGAATGATCTTTTGGATTTACTATGGTGACTTTCATCCAGAGATCACAAAGGGCTTTGCACTATTTATCACACCAGGCAGACCTTTGAAGCAGTTTGAGCTGCATGATAGTAGAGTCACTACTTCTTCCCTTGCAGTCTCCTTTCGTCCCTTGCAGTTTCCTTTCCTCAGCAGCCTAAGAAACAAATGAGTTTTTAAAAATTTCATCTCCTCTCTCTTCAGTTTCAAAGGCTGCCTAGTAGGACACTGCAAAGTTCTCTTCATTTTATTTTCTTATAGTCAAATGGTTCTTTTCTTTCTCTTTTCTTCCTGCTCTCTGGTGTCTGTTTTTCTAGTTGATTCATCTATTATCCCTCTTTATATAATTAAATTTCTCTACTCAGTGTGTCATTGTGCTCAGGCTGTTTTGTGCTCAGTCACCTCCAAGTCCTTTCCTTCAGAAACTCCACACCCCAATTCCTCTTTAAAGTTGCTTGCTGAAGCATTTGCTCTTTCAGCATCACCATACGTTTATAAACTGGAGATTAGTTCACTTTGTCTGCCTTCCAAAGCCATTTGCTGCTTGAGACCAGTTCATGAGCTTGTCTATTCATGTGGATAAACAAAAAACCCTCAGCTATAATATGAATTAGGAAGAGGAAACGGGAGTTGCATGGAACAAATACCAGTGAGGGTGAAATTAGTAACAGTCACAGGTTTTACTGATGTTGTCTCTGCCTGAACTATTTCACTCTGACACACCTTTAGACAAATTTCACAAGTTAAAAGGATGATATACTTTTTTAGTAGAACCAAGTGACCTACCATAACATTTTGCTTGTGACTCCAGTATTCCTATACTGAAGAGTCCCTAGAGTCAGAAATTTCTGTCTAGATGATTAATCTGAATACTCTGCAGTTCCCCAGAAGGGTCCATTATTTCCGACAAAGCTTTTAAAACTTTCTACTAAACTCAGGATTTTGAAGTGATGTCTGGCTAACAGATGTGCTTGGTTTGGAATCTTGAGGTATCTTCCCTCAAAACAAGACCCTTGTCAACAAGGTAAATTCAAGTCAGTGCCAAAATTCCTACTGATTTTAAAAAGGTATGTTCAGCTCTTGAAATAGGGAACAGGGCTTGGGTGCCAGACACTCTGTATGTAACATCAGAATGTAGAATGAAATTCCAATCTCCAGATACATTCATCAAATTGTTTTGATTATTTGTAGCTTAAAGACATGGTAGGGGGCAAAACAAGGAATGGTTACAGGAGAAACGATGGCTGAAATTAGATGTAGCCCAATTATCCACCCTGAGCAGCAGAAAGCCTGCAAGACTGTCTCCTTTCCCTTGAGGTCATTCAAGATGTGCTGTTTATGGCAGTTTCCTCAGTGCAGTTCCATTCCTTTGGAAGTGACTCACCCAATTTGAAAGATATCATACATCCCATTTCTCTGCTTTTAACTTTGGACTTGGATTTCCTCTCGCAGAGACATACAGCACTGAAACCCTAACAGCTTCAGGATCTAGAATCACATCTGCAAGACTCAAAGGAAAATCAGATCCTCTCCATGCAATCATAAATGAAATGAAGTGGACAGAGGTGAGAACCAGAACTTTTTGTAAATAGCTTATCAGAGACTAATGATCTGTTGGAAAGAGACCTGTGAGACCAGGTGTGCCACTGAAGTCCTGAAGAAATATTTGCTAGTAGAACTTCAATTCTGGTCAGGGAAATTTATCAGCCTAAAACACCAAAACTGGCTAAATAAATGTCTTATAATTTTATAAATAAATGTCTTATAATTTTATAAATGACAGCAGGAATGACTGTAATTATGCTTATTAGCAGATAAAAATGTCTCTAAAGGATTCAATTGGATTGGGGGGGCTTATAAAGCAAAACAGGAAACAGGCTCATTGAACACATCTGTGGTGCATGGTTAATCTAAGCCAAAGCCTTGCATACGTTCATTTTCCATGCCAAGCATGATCATCGTAAGACATGATTACATTCTATCAGTTCTAGGGGTTATAGCTTCAACTACTATAGAAAACGAGCTTAAAATTATAATCATGTTAGGATATTACATGTATTTTCTTAAAGATATGCTTAGCATTTCTGTCTTTTGAGTGCTTCAACAGTATTCCCAGAATCCAGCCTTTAAAATGAACTACTATGTTACTTGTGTTGCTTAGGAGGTTTCTAAGGGCAGAGCAGGAAAAAAGTTTTTGACAGTATAACTACAAACAAACCCAGTATTAACTTTTAATTCTCTTAAACCAAGAGCAACGAGCCTTCCTGTCTTTAAAGCCATGGACCATACCTAATCTCTATACAGCTTGAAGCCACAACACATTCCACAGACAAAGAAAGATATGAGGTACAGGGCTTCCAAAAACAATTCACAGGTTGGAGAACACAAACTCTCTCAGGGTCCTGCTGTTTTACTGCACAACTGGGCTGAGGTGAGCTTGCAGCTGGGATGCAGGGTGAGTTGCTAATGTTGGCCTCCCTGGTCCCCCCAAGCGAGGGATGGAAATGATTCAGCAGTGCCCTGTGCCAGCACAGCCCTGCTGTGCATCACAACATCAGCCCTCCTCAGTTCTGCAACTGGGTGGAACTCAGAGTGCTCAGATGACTGAGTACAACTAAAAAGTAAATTCTTTACTATCACTATAAGAAGACTTGTAGATAAAGGGTCTGCAGGTCTATACTCCTTGCTTTGCTGAAGGGTAGATACACCTACGCCAGCTCAGAGCAAGCAGAAACAAGCCCCACAGGGTTCTTTAACAGGGGAGCTCAATTAGCTGCCTAATAGGAATATCTGAACATTTTATGAAAAACAAAAAAATTCAGTTCCAGTCTGACTTTGTAAGGTAGGTAAGGACACCCAGACTTCTCATTTAAATTTCATCAGAGCCACCACACCAGAAATACTTAGATTTAGTTCACATTCCAGAACCTGCCAAGACCATCCTTTCTCAATTAATTTAATGTTATCATTATTTTCCCAACATATGCAACTCCTGCATCAAAAAGAACTACCTGTTTAAGATGCTAAGGCTGTATGAATTCTTCAGAAATATTCACCGTTAACTTGCTCAAAATGGCAAGTTTCAATGAGATTTTCCTTGCTTTAATCGGTTTGAGCTAGCTCTTTGGCATTCTCTTATAAATAATAGAAGCTACACACTGCACTTTTATAACATCATTCATCTAAGGATCTCATAACTTAATTAGAAGGGACATTGTCAGGTTAAAAATCATATATTTTTTATTAAGTAATTTCCTTATCTGTGTTACTAATAACATTTTAGGCTATTAAGCCGAAACAAATTCTTAAAATCTAATTTAACATCTACTATGTATATAGCATGTATATATTATATATACACACAGCTGGTTTACTTTCTGAGCTATTAAAACAGATGTGCTAGCTTTACTTTTGTTTCAAGTTGGTTTCATTTACAGATTTTCATGTGTGAACAATGCTCTTCCTTCAGAGTGGAATAAACACTCCCCCAGAACATTTAAATCCAAACAAAAAGCTGTATTAACACGTGAGAAAATGAAACATATGTTTTTGTTAATATGAGACTTGCAAGGGTTCAGCAACAATGGAACTTTTAATTTTGCCAAAACTGTCTAACATTGTATGGGTGGTTGTTTCCACCATCTCTAAAGGGAAGGTGACAAGTATGACTTCTGTATTGCTTAACTATGGGAGAGCACAAATCTGTTTGCTGTGAAGGAATACACCATTAATCAATTCATTCAGCTATGCTCGAGCCTTTTCAGAATCACAAAGTTTGGAAGAGTCCAACCCTACTTCTCACTACCATACCACTAAACCATGGCCCTAAGCACCACATCTAAATGTTTCTGAAACCCCTCCGGGGCGGTGACTCCACCACCTCCCTGGGCAGCCTATTCCAAGACTTAACAACTCTTTCACTGAAGAGATTTCTCATTATATCTAATCTAAATCTTCCCTGTTGCAACTTGAAGCCATTTCCTCTTGTCCTCTCACTGGTAACCCTAGAGAAGAGACCTACCCCCATCTCACTCCAACTTCCTTTCAGGGAGTTGTAGAGAGAGATAAGGTCTCCCCTGAGTTTCTTGTCCAGACTAAACAACCCCAGTTCCCTCAGCTGCTCCTCATAAGACTTGTGCTCCAAAGAATGGCCTAGGTTGGAATTGCCACTGACTGGATTTGTCATGCACAGGACATGTCCTGAGAGACACTGCTTTAGTACTACAAAGTCCAACTATCATGATGTACATCTCAGCCAAACTAGCCAGTGACAATTACTAATAGGATAATGCCTCTCAAAAATATATTTGTGTCTTTCTGTTGGTGTCTTAAAAGTATGAGGTCTGATTACTCTGGTATTAATGTGTATAATTGTCTCATTAATCAGCACAGACCTTTTTCAACTTCATGTATGCTTCAGCAGTGAATAAACTGTAACAGTGATAGCATTTTTCAAGTAATACAGTTTCCAAATGTCATACACATGTCTGAAGCTATCTGCCTTCCTCACTGACCATTCTTCAGACCAGAATACTGAATTTAAAAGGTAGCTTGTCTAATAGAGCAAAAACAATCCTGAGAACCATGCATAGCTATCACTCTCCATGCCCACTTAGAAGCTATATTAATGCCCAGCAAGCACATATAGTCCCATATTTCTGTGCCTAGAGGGTTTTCTCTTCAAATTTAATAACAAATCCTTAGTTCACAGATTTAAAAATACTGCTGAAGCCAAAGTTAAATAAATAAATAATAATTAAAAGGAAAAAAAAAACAACCCAACCAACAACAAAAAAACCCCAACACATTAAGACTTGATACAACTTAGAGTACATTTTAGCTGTAATTACCAAGGAAAAAAATAATAGTAAACCAGCTGTACCTATTTACAAAGGAATTTAAGACACTCTGGGGTCTGATATCCTTATTCCATGGATAGGCTGAGCACACAAGGAAGATGCTTGCAGTATAGTACTCTTAAATTGCTAAGAAGATGAGGCAGAGCAACCACAAGCCAAACCCTCAACTCTTTCTCCATAAAGGCTAAAAAATACAAGTTACCAATTATCCTAAAATAATCCTGTTAGGCCACTGCATGGTGCTATTTATTATGTGTGTTCAGTCCAAAGGTGTTGTAAAACACAGGCAGAGAACTTGGTTTTCAGAGCTGAGCATTAACAAGATCCTTGTTATCACTGTGCTGATTACACAGGAAACTAAACGAGCTTCTATGTTCCAGTAGCTGAAGGCAGATATGTTTGCATGCCACATCTTTCTCTCCTCTGCCCATTATTTTGGGGGTTCACACACGTACTAGTTCTTCCCTTCAAACACGCACAGTCTCATTTACTTCATCCCTTGCTCTTTCATTCCTCCAGCCTCTCTGTCCATAACCAGCTATCTACCCATGGTTTTACAAGGCATTCACATTCTCCCTTCCTTCTTTAGCCATCACATGAACCCCCAAGAAGGGCTTTCTCCCCCTGGAGCCATCTCCCCCTGTCAGGTTGTGGAGAGCCCCAGTAAGGCAGTATTTGCTGCAGGCACTCCATGCTGGCAATGGGCCCCCTTCAAGTTCGTGCAAAGGACTAAAACACAAAGCCTTTTGGTTTGTGTTTGAGATCATCATCAGACAATATAGCCACTAATTATAACCTTGCCTTGTCCCTCACCTCTCCCTGAACCAGTTTCCTCTCTTCCTTCTCAGCAGAGCTAGCAGCAGTGAAGTACATCCTTTGGGTAGGTAAGGAAGGCCTCCTTCAATAAATGCAATGAAGTGTTCTGATATCCTCAGAAGCGTGGTGTTATTTAAGAGCTAATCGCTCTACTCTTCAGTATGTCCAAAATGATTTCACCAAAAAGCTCCATTGTCACACATTACACTGCCATTGCACTGAAAAATAATTAACAGCCTATATTTTGGGGTCCATTATTTGAGCTGTCTGACTGACTAGAGAATTCTCCAGAATTCCCAAGTTTTCAACAGAGAAATTAGAAAACATTAAAAAGGTAGGCCAGGGAACAAGCAGCTCTATCAAACAACTCATACAAGGAAGGAGAAAAGAGACCATTCATTCCAAGCACTAAAACAATGCAGTAGGTAAAAGTCAAAGTAATTTGATATAACAAGCAATCTATATGGTAATTTAAGAAGGTAATCTTTTAGATGAAGCCCCCAAGATTATCAAACTCAAGTATTCAGTAAACCATTCATAAACAAGTAGAAATCTGAGAAGATACGAACAACTGCACACAGTGCTCAAAACAGAAGGTGTGACATATGGTTATACCATTTTATTTTTCAAGACACACAAAACCTGATGTACACAAGAGAAGTAGTCTCTAGTACTTGGAGCACTAGCAAATGAGGAATTCACCTTCTCCCCTCTTACTTGTTCAGAACCTCTTCACCTCTTTGCCTTTCTGGATACAACCAACTTTATCAGCTTGAAATCTAGTCAGTACAAACATTATTCCACATATAAGTCAGAGTGAATATCCTTGGCTGACCCTAATGAAACCAAGTGAGACTGACACTCTCTCCAAAAAGCCCTCAGAATTCAGTGCCCACCAGAGTATGATCTGAATCACTTCCTTATCCTTCTGAGCTCCTAGATTCAGTTAGTCATTGGGCAAGTACTTTGACTACCATAAAAACCTATCAGCCCCTGCACACTCCACTCCCAACAGTAACAAACCTAAACCACAGAAAACCCTAGGTAAAGTACCAGAGGTACAGAAAATGCAATCAGTAAGTCATCAATCAATAAATAAACTCCCACGTTTTCAACACATATATAAGCTGCAAATCTGCACAAGACCAAATCCTCAGCTGGAGTTAGAGGAGCCAATGCCTTGCAGAGGTAGCACAGGTATGTTAAGAACCTGAACCCTAAGATCAAACTCAGGATGTTCAACCTAAACATGAGCAAGAACTCTACTGTGAGTGTGACTGAGTACTGGAACAGGCTGCCCAGAGAGGCTGTGGAGATAATCCTGAGTAGTGTGCTCTAGGGCACCCAGTTAGAAACAGAGAGGTTGGACTAGATGACCTCTTGCGGTCCCTTCCAACCTTAACCATTCCGAGTGGTCTGGGAAGAGCTATCTTTCAAATACTCTTTCCTTGCATTTCAAAACTGTTTTTTCTTACAGTCTCAAAGCTGTAGAAAGCCATCTTTCTTCTCTTTCCAGCTTCAGCTCCTAACCTCCAGCACTGCCAGCCAGGCCAGCACCCAATGCACTCAGCTTCTAGCCACTGTGGAATTTCTCACCCTGGCACTACATGCCCAGCTGTGCTCATGGAAGTGGAAAATCTGACAGCACTGTCTGAAAGACACAGCTTGGGATAATTGTTCCCTATAGTTCCTCTGTCAGTGAATATTATCTATTCCTCTTACAGGAAGGTTCCTACACCTTTCACATTCCTCTGCTCCCAGCCACAGAATTCCTGTTTGCCTTCAATGCAGCAGTTAAATATGTTATGATGTGAGAAAAAGTTTAAAAATCTTCTGCATATTAAAGCTAAAATCTCCACAACTGTACCTGCTTTAATAAGTTTTGTGCAGAAGAGGAAACCAAAAGATACCTATATTGATGTAATACAGATGGAAATTCTTCATGCCTGTAAAATCCTTATTTTATAAACACAATATATAGATCACACTTGTATTAATGCAGGAAAGAAAAATCACTGTTACACTACACTTTGGTGTAAATAGAAAGAAAATCTGCACAGCAGTTCACAGCCAGGCACATATCTGGCACATGTGCATCAAGATCCCAGGAGGAAGAACCATTGTCATCACAGATCCACACTTTTCTACCTTCAGTTCAAGTAACATCATTCATCATATTGATCCTTGGTTTCTATCTAACCCCCTTTGAAGGATACTGTTACTATCATGCTCAAGCTCCTCTTGACCTCCAGTGCCTCCATCTCCTGCCCTCTGGAAGCTGAGCACGCTGCTTCCCCAGGGTCCTCTAGGAGAGCAATGGAACAGCACAGGAACCAGCCCAGGCCTTAAGTATTTCAGGATAGTACCCTGACAACTTCACCATCCAGATTTTTTCTCAAATGCATGCCATGCATTTTATTTAAGGGGGCACCACTGAAAAGAAGATGCCAATGACGATCCCATTCACTCCAGCAGAACAAGGGCTTCACTTTCCAACATTCTCCACTGATTTTCCTTCCCTTCCCACTGTTCTCCATTAATATCAGTGATGTATCTGATTCCTCGCAAGTCACTGCCTTTTCTTATAGAATGTTAGCTAACACTCTAACACTGATATCACTGGAGACTGTCAAGCCCAGTTTTCCACCCTCACATTTGTGCACACTACAGTAATGGCAAACCTTGTGCTGATCTCATCTCAACACTTTCAGGTGAAAGCTTATGTTAATAGAGCAAAGGAAGCTATGCAGTTTCATGCCATCTTGGGCTGGCTCCAGGCCAGCCTTAATCTCCTGTCTGAAAAGGAGAGGGGTCAAAAATCAAAACAAATTAACCAAAGCCACTCAAGCCACTGGTACCTCAAAGTAACACTGGTGATTTAGAAAACATAAATAAATAGTTGATGCCTAGGTGAGGGAAGCAGTGCTGTTGGTAATAACCAATACTCTTTTGATTAAGTAGAACAATATCCATAGTCTCTATCTCTTTCAGTAGTCCCAACAAGCCTCCTCTCCATTTGTTTCTAAACAAGAATAGGTGTAGCCTAGCTATTCATCTATCAGTAAGTCTCTCCCAAATATTTTTCATTATGTGAGACCATTAAGAAATACCTTAAAGACTGTAATAGAGAACTTACAATGGAGGCATACAATATCCCATGGCACCTAATGAAATTTAGGCCAAAATATATATATAACATGCATAAATAATACATGCATTTACTGCAACTGATGCCTTTTCCTATATATTTTGTATGTAATGAATTGAAAGAAATGAAAAACCATGAAATAGATACAAATACATGCACACAGAGAGAAAATGATGTGGACCTTTCTAGCATGAAAAGGAAATTATTAAAAGTTGGATAAACAACAACAGAGGATGTGACAGGGGCAGCTGGAGAACCACACTGGGGGACAGAACTTCTAAGTGAATCCACACAAAAAAATGTCTCCCCTGACAATCTGTTGTTCTTCAAAGAGAATAATGATTCTAAAGATGAGTTTGCATTTATCTTCGGATGTCACAATAAATGCTAAGAAAGCAGCTGAATGAGAGTTGTTATTTCCTCTGAGCAACGAAGGATTTGGGTAGACTGTCAGAACACCAGCACCCACAATCTCAGGGCAGATACAAAGCAATAGCAAACTAGCAGAATCACAGAATGATTTTGGGTTGGAAAGGAACTCTGGAGGTCATCTAGTCCAACCCCTCTGCAGTGGGCAGGGACATCCCCAACTAAACCCTACGGCAACCCAGTATTCCCAAGAAGCTCAGAATCTGTCCCAGACCCTGGGAAAGGAAGATGAAAGTGACCATGGGGCAAACAGGAGATCTAAGAAAGGTAGATCTAAGAGCCATGACTGCAAGGCAGCTGGTAAATCATGAGGGAAGTAGAAGCGTTTTTGGAGAAAGTGATCACAAGAGGCATAATGTTTTCCAAGCTCACCAGAGGATAAATGCATATGAAGAGGCAGAGAATATGCTCCACAGAGGTCTATGCTACTTCATAGGAGTAACACAGCCACTTTGGAGGTACTGGGGCTGCATCCAAGTCCTTACCCTGTTCACATGCTCGCTACCCTGAGCACAGCAGAAAGGACTAGTAACCCCTCAAGAGTATCAGCAGCTATATTATGGGCTATCTAATCCTCCCTCTCAATGAGAATGCTGGGCAGAACATGAATCCAGCTCTACCTCTGAGTAACAAGATGCTTTCCAACTGGTCTGATGGAGTACTTGGCCTGATGATGCCTCTCACAGTCAGATGCACAATCTACCCTCTGGCTCCCTGCTGGTTTGGACTCATTGCCTATATAATCTAATACCCAAGAATGGAAGAGATAAAAGAGAGATTCCTGCTTGGCTGTCCAAGCCAGTATGTTAGAGACAATAGGTAAGCCATGCTCTTGCACCAGCTGTTTGCAGAACTGGCCCTTTCCACTGCACACTCTTCCCTGCAGTGCTCCTGATATGGAAGACGACAACTGTAAATGACACCAGAAGTAAGTTTCAAAGCCACTGTGTACCAGCTGGAAAATAAATCACAAACTGACCAAAAAAAGTAGGGTGTATCCTGTCCCACTCGACTGGGCTGCTTTGGAGCATTGGTGTCACAGTGCTAAGAAACCTGTTTCATGATGTGCTAACTTCCACAGCACATCTGAATCTCTTTGTTTAATTTGAACTGTCTCAAATGGGCTATGGATTGCGTGACGAAAGCATAACAACATTTTTTAAATCCACAGCCCTGCCCCTGCTTCCATACCACTCTACCAAAACAAGCACACGAAAATGTTTACAAGTTATAATCTTCTCAGCTAGGCTTAGTTTCCTTAGTACGTATTTCAAATGCAATGGAGCAAGAACACACACTACACAAATCTAAGAAGGCAGGTAGGGTCTACATAGACCTGAGCTCCAAATTTTAGGTAAGAACAATGTTCTGGTATGTTGGCTTTGGGCATTCAGTTTGCCCCATTGCAGTTGAGTTCTAAGAGGAAGTTCAGACTGAAGCTGAACAAAAGGGAACCACACTGCAGTACTGCTTTATCTAAGTTAATTGCTCACAACTAAGGGGAACTCAGAATTCCAGTTAAATTTGGCATTTTCAGAGCTGAGATTTCTTCATTTCAATGACTGAGCTAAGTCTGCAAATTTCAAAGTACCTAGCACACTACAAAAGAAAAAAAAAAAAAGAAGAAAATGGAGCAATCACCAGAAGAGAGTCAAGTGCTTAAACTAGGACAAAGTAATAACTGACATGGAACTGAGACTTTCCCGTTTTCACTCTCACAATCCTGTGGTAAACCATTTCACTTCATCTTTGGCTTAATTTAGGAAAAAAATATTGAAAACTCTCATGCTCAGAACGAGTATATATTAATCTTTTGTTCTGAGTAATAAGGTGCAAGGAAATGTAGTCCTGGCAGGGTACTAATTTCTGATGTTGTCGATTTCAAAAAAACAACTTCTCCTGGTGTTTTGAATGGAAAAACCTCTCAGAAAGTGTTTTTATCGAAGCACCCAGTTCCAAGTCCTGGATTATTAGGTTAAGCTCCATCAGCAGAGAGCCCAATATAAATGCTTTTCATACCATCTGCCTCAGTGCCTTGACAAAAAATAAAGAAGAGGAGAAAATACAGAGGTCCAAAATTCTCTGATTTTAATCTAGTTCCCTTTAATATAGAAAGCTGGCAAATTCAGGTCTGGAAAATGTAAAATGAAAAACACGTGATTATTTTCTTTTCTTTTTTATCTTTTCTCAAAACCTCACAGAACATCCAAAATCACTTAGTCTTCTTAGGAACTGGTTTCTTTTTATATTGTAAAAATCAGAAACACAGCTTTAAGTAAGTGTAGGCATTAGCAAATTATTTTCTCCACTCCCTTTTGCTGTTCTGAAAAGAGCTCATTACAGTGCATGCATTTTCACCTGATGTTTATTAGGAGGCTCTGTATAATTACCAAGGTTTTGATTTTCCTGTTTAAAAACAAATTAGGATGGTGTGCAGGGCCTTGCAATATTAGGAGGCAACTCCAACAGCTAATGACAGAGGACAGTGCCTCAACGAAGGCGTTAGCAAATCCATCTGGCCAATTAAAGAGGAATTTAGGCAGAGCCTGATACTATTTCTCAATTATGGTGGCTGTGACATCGAGAGCTGAGGAGCAGTGAGATTTGTTGTGAAACAATAAAGTGGATCCATACAGAGAAAAGCTGCTTGTAACCCCACAGCAGTGGGGAAACGGAAGTACTATCAGCACCTTGTCTCTCCAATGAGAAAGGGAACTGGACTTTCAAAGAAGACAAACCAGCTCAGAGATGAAACAAATACTGATGAAGTCTGTCTTCCTCCAGCTCTGTCATCAGAGCCTGTGAGCACTACACAGTATGAGTACAATTATCATAGGTCTCCTCTTCCACAACAAAGACAAAATTCTCAGTGAGCAAAAGACAGCATGTGCTGTAGCTTCTTCTGGAGCAAAGCCTGTGGTGGCCAGCCAGCTGTCCTCCACTCAACATGGTTAGCTGCTAGCTTCTGCTTGTCTTTCCCTCAGCAGGGGCACTAATTTGAGTTTTTTCTACTCTCCTTAGATACCCATTTTGTAGAAAACGAATTATCTTCTCAGTTCTTTCCGACTTGGCTGAAAGCGATTGGCATGTTCAACAGCTACGTATGGGTGTGACAGACAAGCATAGGGACAGAGAGTCCCACAAACTCACATGAGAGAGAACTTGGCAACAAGTACTCCAGAAATCTGGGGTGTTTAAAATCTGGAAGTGGATCCAAGCTTTAGCTAAAGTCACACCTAAGGTAGAGAGAGACCAAGGCCTTGTTCTGTTTGCTGCATTCCCATTGTTTTGTCCACTGTTTTGTCTTGTGGGCATGACTCCAGAAGCAGGCCAGCAGGACCTCCCATGGCAGAATTTAGACATGGACACTCCACAGAACTGTCTAACCTATTTCTCACCATAGGTTATTTGAAAACTTTTTTTCTTGTCTGTATCTTCAAAAGCACCTAACTTGAACTCAGAAATCAACAATAGCATTTCTTCTTGTCCTTTCCTACCCTGAGAGACTTCTTCTGCATCCACTTCTAAGAGGTTAGCATGTCCCTTCCTTCCCATAGCCAGTCTCCCCTGCTGGCTTCTACTCCTTTCTCTCCTCTTCCAACTGTGACAGGAGAAGGAGTTAAAACCTCGTGCTGCTTTCTGGCCAGTACCTTCTCAAGTATGTCACCACTCCACACACACACACACAAGTTGTACTGCCCTCCCTCTGGATGGTTCCACAGATCTGTCCTCTAAAGCTACAGAGACAGGAATTATTTTCCTCAACATGAAATGCTGTATAAAGAGTGTGGGTGGGAAATATGCAGTGTAATGGAACTGAAACCCCATAAGGGAAATCAATGCAGGCAGCTGCTGATACACTATTTACTTGGATAAATCATCCATTTTCCTTTCGGGCACGATGACTTGAGGTATCACCTACCCAGGATGGCAAGTGCAAATATAAATAATAAATAAAACTATCTGAGGAAAAATTCTCACTGTAATGGTTTTTTTTGTAAAGAACTAAGTTTCAGTTAAACTTAATCCACGCTGTCTTCTGTGTCTCCAGCAGCAGAAACATCTGGTCGGTTTTAGATTCCCCTTGGATTCCCAACTTCAAAGGGAGTTATAAAGAATAACAAATACATGTACTGGCACTGAAAAAAAAAATTAGAGCAGCAGGAGAGAATGGTAAAATTGTCCTTATTTGACTGCTAGTGACAGGCGCCACAGGCAGAACTGTGAGAAAAAATCTGAACAGCTCAGGCAAATAAGCTTTTATTTTTTTCCTTTTTTAATGACTGGCTCTCTTTGCTAATGACGCAGAAAATCTATGGGATCTGCCCCATAATGGCAAGAAGCACATGTGCCAAGGAACATGCATGCAAGGGTATGCAGAAAGCAGATTTCTAATCAGATATCTACTAAATAATAAGCAGGAAACCAGGAACTAAGTTTTGTTCCCAGCCCTTTTAACTGCAGAGTGCCCTGTGTATCTTGCTGGCTAAATTATGGAGGTCCAGATTCTGGCTCTGCAAAGTCAGTAGGACATTGTAAAGTGTGGTCAAAAACAATGACTGTCATATGTGCTTTTCAAATCCTACTTCCAAACCTCCAGGAACAGGGGTACGTAAGCAAACACAATGGCAAATGTCTGTGGCTCTCTGTCTTTCCTTTACTCTCTGGTGGCTGGAAAGTGAACGCCATGCTCCTTTTATGAATGCAGCACTACCAGAAACAACTTCTGACATGTTTCTACCCTTGTGTGCAGTGAACAGAAGCATCTAGCTTCATGCTGATCTTCTGAATCAGTGCACTCATTAAATAATCACACCCCGTTCCCACTTCACCCAATGCAGCATCAGGATCTCCTTTATCTTTTTCTTTTCCTTGTGTTTTACCATTTCAGCCATAGGGTTAATAAAATAAATGTAATGTGAAAGATGTGTGAGGATTCAGGAACTTGTGTGTAGCTTCCTATCTACTAAACATTAACTCTTGTTGTATGACCATTAACTCTTGTTGTATGAATACTAAACTTGTTACCATCCTTCAGCAGAACTATAGACTCCTCAGTGCATGGCATCCATGCAATGCAAATTTACAAGGTGGATTCCAGGAAGGAAAATTACAAAATAGGCTTTTGCAAATAGTATAAAAACCACAGCCATGCCTCTTTCACCTCCATAAACAAAGAGTCCATAGAATCTAATTTTTGAAGGCAGTCATCAAATAAATTCCAACAATTCCTGAATCAGAGACTGATTAACTTGTGAATATTTGATAGGACACAAAAAGGTGTATTTGGCAACTCAATTATTTGTTGCAAATAATTAATTCAGCTCTGTTGTTGGAGTCAAACCACAACCTTCCTCATTACCTTATTATGTCATGAGGTAAGTAGCTTCTAATTGTTTCATCTTTAAAGATACTTCAGGATCTCCTAAATGCCCCACATAAGGACAAGACCATACCAAGACTACAGCAATCTCATATTTATATCAGAACTTTCAATTGTGAAAGTCCTAAGTTCTTGTACAATGTAATGATCAAAAGACTTCTGCAACAGGCTCCTTACTGGAAGACCCCATACTAAAGTTTATTTCTCATTGAACACTGGAAAACATTAAGGGAAGATGCTTTATGAACTGCTTTAGAAATAGCATTTTGAGATTATTCCATGAAATCTGTCATTCCTGAGAGAGAAATCAGCAATTTCTGAAGCTCACACTGCAGTACTAGTGAGCAGTTCAATCTCAAAAGGGAATCCAAAATTAACCTGAATGCACAGGATAGACAGGATGAGCCATTTCCTATGTCTCACAGAAGATGAGTGGTGCTATGGTGCTGCTAATGGTGGGGGCCATGGTAGGATAAACTCATCCCTCTTGCCCAGAAATTACCACTAGAAGCAACGCTACCCGCAGTAGGATCTCTAGTGATGTCAGAACATTGGGATCTGTGAAAGATAATACTTTCAAAAGTGCTACAATCCACAACATACTGATACAAAATTAACTTTTGGTGAAGTCTCTTCGACTTCTTGACCTGAAGCCCTTTGACTCTTGAAAGAGACGCTGCCTTCTTAGGGCATTATTACCTGTGTTGCCAGTATCTGCCTATTGGGAACCCCTTTGGATTAATGCTTACAATCTCTATGGACTTGATTCCCAGTCTGCTCAACCCATGGAGAGAATTCAGATCAGGCTCAATACATATTCCAAGGGAATGTCACCTTGTTTCTACGAGAAAGGCTATATACAGCAAAACACAGTTCATTCAAAACCCATACAGTCACACCTCCTGCTATACCTCTGAATCTTCACTCCTATACCCTGCAGAAACAGATTGGCAATGAGTAGAGCTGAAAGCCTAGAGAGAGGTGTCAGTATTCTACTATTACAAATAGTGAGGGGGGGGAAGGTACTGAATGAGAAGGGGAGGAAGAATAGCTTTTTCTTTACATTGCCAGCAAGTTTTTGGTGATACAAATCTCTCCTGTTAAATTGTGTCACTGAGTTTGAAGTGTTATTTATTAAAGGCAGTAGCACAACTAAAATGACATAGGCTATCAGTCCTGGGACACCAGCTAATAAACACTTCAGTTACATCCCAGGATTTCTCCAAACACCTTTATAAATGTTTCTTTACATCCTGTTTACAGCAGGTTACATTCTCCTGTGACTACAGCTGATAGACCAGATCCTGCATGGTCTAATAGTTTCTTGAGTATCTTTCCTCTCCTCTTACATGTCTGTAGGCATTCAGGCACAATGCAGCAATTGAATACAACCATTAGAAAAGGCAGTTCAACTCCTGGCCAACCCTCAGCATGCACATACACATTTGCAAAGCATTAATGGCATGGTAAGCTAAAAACAACCATCCCAATAATACCAGCCAGCTAGGCAAGATCTACAGATGCTTTCTGTTTGCTTGGGATATTTTACTGCTTATATTATTACCTTTTTGATCTGTACTGCTCCACTAGCATGTAGGAAATAATTGTGAACATGTCCACAACATCAACTATTTTATTCATTTATAGAGCTCCAAATAAAGGGAGCCTTTATTTTTACATTTTTTAAGGCCTGATACACATCAATATTCCAGCACTTCATGTCCAAGACCACTGCAAAATACATTCTTCAGATTAAATCAGCCTTCTTAAGACTAAATTAAATTTATACTGATAGAGCAGGTTACATGCTTGGTCACATAAAGAAAATTCTGATGAACACAGGAGGCAGCTGGTGGACAAAGTACATCCTCCTGCCTGTCTCATCACAGGCCTCTAACTGAGAAATACTGAACCAATGACACTACTGTCCATATGCACAGTTATTTAAAAGTAGCTTTTCTCTATCACAAAATATCCCTTTCCAGGTTTGAAAACCAGAAACAAAAGGTTAGGTGCTCTAAAGAATGGAAAAGCTATTCATTTTGAATTACTTTGTCATCTTGTGTTCACCTCTAGACTGAGAGCTCTAGAAGTTTTTAGGGACAAAATCTCCCCTGAATGGGTGATCAGATGATGACTGTTCTATGTCTAACTTACAAAAGCTGCAGTACTGGTATTCTTAAAAAACATGACATTGTTTTATCTAGCCAAATTTAAGGAAGCCACATCTGAGTAACCAAGACACCACATGAGCAGGTAAGTATCTCAATCCTTGTTCAACAAATTAAGTATCATCATCACACTATTGAGACAAGCTCAGATGCTCACATTTTCCAGCAGCAGACTAATTCTTAACTATGTTCTTTGGTTTTAATCTTCACCCTTGCCCTATTTGTCCAAAATATCCACCTTAAATTCATGTTCTTCTTTTGTAGGGTGCTCCCACTGAGACACATTTAGGCCAACCCTGAAGAATTTAAATTTAGCCAAAACCACGACCTAGAAGTAACATATCTCCAAGGCATATAACATATTGTGGCCCTGGACAAGACTGCTGCCAGAAGAACTTTATTATTTGAGTATATGGATCCTACATGAGAATGGAGAGGAAAAAACTTCAATACATTGGGAAGAAAAAGAGAGAATACTTTGGGTTTCAGATGGGACAAGGAAAGACTCAAAGCAGTAAGCAGAAAGCACTCTACTAAAGGAAGGTCCCTTTTAACTCAAATCTAAGCAGCAAGAGGTTGAAGTGAATATATTCATGTTACCTGTATAGGCTTTACACTAGCCCTATCATTACATCCAACTGTTTGCTGACTTTGCAATGAATTGCACCAAGATAGGCATCCAGAATTTGAAAGGTCTGGCCCAGAAAAGGAAGACAGGAGAGCTAAAGCAATATCAGAGGCTTCCCAAGCAGAAACAGAATATATTTCCAGGAAGCTCTACATCCAGGTGCAGGAGACAGAGAGAGAACCAGCTTCAGATTAACTGTTACACAGAAAGTTCCACTAGAACATCAATGCCAGAACACCTCAGCATAGTCTAAGGGTCCTCACACATTTTCAATTTTTTGTTGATTTAATAGAATATGAAGATTCAATAGTTTGTTTTTTAAAACCCAGATTTAGTAGAATTCAGATGAAGTACTCCCTTAAGCACAACCTCAAAGAGCCCAAGTGACACCCCAACATTCCTGCTTTACAGGAGAGCTACAGACTTTGAGACTTACTTTCATTTCACAGCTGAATTAAACACTACAGTGCAAAGTTGCCCATGAAACAAAAATAAAATAAAAATCCTTTAAATCAGCTGAATGTTTTGTTTTGACAAAATAATTTTGTTTTGATTGTTACTTTCAGGTTTTGATTTAAATTTTATATTAGAACATAGAGTACATTTTTGAAAGAAAAATTTGAAACAAAAGCATTTCTGTTCCACAAATGCCAGAAAGCTCTATATGGAAATATGAATAATGAAAATAACTTTTGAGTTCTGGAAGTATTCTTCTTTTTTTCTTTTATTAATGAGCCAGTATTTCCACAAGAAGAGAATACCACTAGTGCTTCTAGACCTGACCTTCAGTACTCTACTGAGCCTCAGAAGCTTGTAATACCTCTGCAATGCTATCAAGATGTTAGTGACAATCTAATTATTATCAATAATCCAGCTGGTATGTTGTTCTTCCCCAAGAACTGGTGGAGCTTACAGATGTATGAGAGGTAAGAGACTTTTTCCTATAGTCATTTATGCAACAACTAATACATGTCTTGTTGGGTCAAGTACTCTTAATTATTATTGCCATTTGGGGAAGTATAAAAACTAGTTCTGAGCAGGAGAAAGCAGAAGACCAAGTCACAGAGAGTCCTACAAGACCAAGTGCAGGGTCCTACACCTGGGTCAGAACAATGCCCACTGGGGCATACCCCAGGCTGGGGGATGAGATGATAGAGAGCAGCCCTGAAGAAAAGGCCTTAGGGTGCTGGTGGCTGAGAAGCTGGCCATGAGCAAACAGTGCACGCTGGCAGCCCAGAAGCACAATGGCATCCTGGGCTGCAGCAANTGGAGTAAGGAGAAGTGAGGGGAATGCTACTGGTTTCTGCTCTGCCCCTGTAACCTTAAACTTAACTGGTAAAGAAATGCAAAAGCAGTTGAGATTAGTAAAATGTTTAACATTAAGAATTCCTTTTTCTTTAATCATTTGCTCCAACTGCTAAGAAGGCTCTTCAGCACTGCTCATACATTTCCAAATGAATGAAATGCAAAATACCATGAAGTCCTGTGAAGCTTGGCTGAAGCTGAGACACGTATCCTAGCTTAAAACAGAAATAATTCTGGGATTTCACCTGGATCAGGTAGGAAGACCAGAGAGAGAGCTCAAGTACAGCTGGAGCTTTAACCCTGAGAGCACATCATTCCCAGGGACTGGCATCCCCTGGCTATTTCAGCATTGACATGCTTATGCGAAGTGGTTGTCTCCCATGCCATGAAGTTGGTTTTCATCAACATTCTTACTGAGATGAACATGAACATGGACATTCATGGACAAAAATCTCAGTACTTTCTGAACACAGTGGCTCCAGCAGAAGTCCAAGGATTTAAACAACTGTAGGGCTTAGCACTAAGGGAACTTGAATCTATCTATTATAACATCAGATACCACACTTTGTGAAGCAGAAACAGGGGAAGTCTTGGGAAGAACTGCTGGGATTACCTCATCTGTGGGGTTGTTAAAGTACTAGATTTGAGAAGAGCTATTTGGGAAGAGATAAAGTGGCTAAATTAAAGGCATTTAGATTGCATATATTTACAAAAAGGTTATTACCATATGATAGAATTGAAAAGGCTTGTTCAAAAGGCTGAACTAGAATTACCTCGAAGAGAGCTTTCCCTACTCCACACCAAGCAGACTGTTGGATTTGTGTTCTGCATACTGGGCCCATGTGCTGACACCTTCCACAATCTGAAAGGAACTGAACACTCTCTCCTTCAACCTGCATGTGCCTTCAGCTAAGACTGGCTGTAACCCCTTCCTAACAGTGAGATCTCAGAGCCTAACTGCCTGAGGAAGATGACTGACTCCCTCAATCTTCACAAATTAAAAATACAGACTTAGAGATCAGAAAAAACAAAAAAATACTCAAATGCACTTCCATGCCTTAGCATCCTGAGAACTAGCAGTAAATGATCCTTGGGCTTAGATTCACATGAGGCAAAAAGTTTCCTTTTCCTAAACACAATGCCTCCTCCAATGAGGGACTCCAAAATCCTACTACCAGCTTCCCTCTCCCTCAGATGATCTTAGTTATTAAAACAAAGAAACAAAGCCCCCTCTGGGAAGCATCCCTCCTCTCTCAACTTTCCTTGTGTCTCCCCTTGTGCCTCCCAGGGACTGCTGTGTTGAAGCCTCTGCACTAATACCTGGTCTCTTTGTTCTTCTTTCTGTTTGCTTCAAACTCCGGCCCCCGAAAGCAAGTTTGGAGAAAACTGGCTTTCTCTAGTTGCCCCATTGTTCTTCTCAGGCAAGATCTATTTCAGATGTTTTCTCTTTCAAATATTTAATGACAGACCTATTCATACAAAGATATGCCAACACCACTCCCCTGTCTCTTTGGCATGACGCAGAGCACAGGAAAAGATTGTCACAAGATACAAGGATTCAGTCAGTCAATAAAATCAAGTTCTAACTTAAAAACAGCTTGTAGCAGATTCCATACATTGCCATAGTTCCCAGAAGCAAAGGTCTGACAAAGAGCAGTTTCAAGGGAGATGCCATGGGACAGACATAACCAGTTAGCACAACAGTGGACCCTGGCTGGCTCCCCTTCCAACAGGACCTCAAGAGAAGCCCAAGACTGTATTGAATCTTGAAGAGTTAACTCACTTTGGGGGTCTTGTCTTCACTGCAATGCCATTTGAAAGTACAATGTTGCCCCCAGCATGACTCCCAGACACAATAGAGGCTTCTTGCTCAAACTAAGTGCTATTTTAGCTTGACTCTTTGGCCTAAAAAAGATTGTAAGTGGCAGCCCATGTGTGTAGTTAATAGTGTCAGTAACAAAATGGGAACTCAACAGTTCTCTGGTTATGGGTTTAAAGTGTTGATCCAAGACCCTGCCTTGCAACTGTGATCTAGACTAAACAACACACAGCCCTTATACCCAGTTATCTACATTAAGCTCATGGAGATAGAAGGTGATGGTCTGACATTTAAGATTTGATTCTACTCTCCTCAGTCTCTGCAGTACATTGGCGACAAAGAAATACTCCAAATTTGCAGAAGAAACGATAAGTGTACACATTAATTTAGGACAGAGAACCCTTACAACCATCAGTTTGTAATACTGTTGAAATAATCTGACTTTCAGCATTTTTACCTGCTACCTCTGCCTGCTCAGGCTGTCATTTGGAATAACGAGGGCTTTTGGCCCTTAGAGTGAGTGAAACACAGAACAGTGAGTGAAAAACAGAACAGCTGCACCAACACCCAGCTCTCACATGAACACAGCATGGTCAGATCTTAGCTCTGTGTGAACTGCAGACCTTATATATATTGACAAATGTATTTTAAGGCACACTGTGGTGTTTGAAAGCAAGCTAAGCTGCCCATATAAGTATCTGTATGACAAATCCAACCTCTTGCATCTTGACTGTTACCTACATAAATCTCCTCTTCACTCAAATAAACTGGCATGAGATGAGCAAATCTGAGTACAGGCAACTAACACAAACCACCAAAGTGGCCATATTGTCATCTGAACATCTCATGCTCTAGTTTATTTACAGTCTCCAGGGCTGTAATCCCAGCTGGTAGTTTTAATTAGTAGTGAAAGTACATTCACAACAAATTGGACCTTCTCCTTCTTGGGCACCAGAGATCCCTTCCACAGATGACTGTGGAACATGAATAGACACATTTGGGGGACGTTGGGCAGGCAGTTTTCTCATATCACATATCTGAAAAACTCCCATCAGTCTCTGGCTCACAAGAGGACTTGGCAGCAAGTCAGACTATTTTGACTATCCAGAGGACTCTTCCCCCAGCACCAGAGTAGTAAGATACAGACATCATAAAAGCTTGTAACAAAGCATAAACTAATGCTATTTAGAAGTCAGGAAAAAAATTGTGGCCTACAAGGCCAGCTGCATGGACTGCCTTTTGCTTACAGGTTTTAAGCCAAAGCACAGGCTAACGTGGCAAACATCATCAGAGGATGCACAGATCTCCTCTTTTGCTGTTATTGTACAAGGGTAGCTTTGCCCATTCTGCAGGCATTAGTAAATGCCTTGCTATAAAACTGCAAGGGTTTTTAACAGCCTTTTTCCTCTAGCTGCTCTGGGATTTTTTCCTTTCTTGGCTGTAACCAGTTGCAACCAGTTGTGAATAAGTCGTTATCCCTCTGTGCAACTCATTGCAGCTAAAAGGAACCAGTGGCATTATGCAAGTTTAAGGAAAGAAAAAAAAAAGGAAAAAGTTTTGTTTTGTGGTTAATTATCCATGGTCTATTTACAAAATAAATCAACCCATTGTGCACCACCAGGATTTGTGGCCTCATTTGAACTTTGCTTTTCATTAATCACTTTAAAAATAAAAGCTAACTAGATTTTTGTTGCTGTTGTTGTTGTTTTTCCCTTTTTGGTTTATTACTTGCATCTGGGTATAAACTGGAAAAATGGTAAGAGAACAAAGTATGGATTATTCACCCTCAGTTTCATGACTTACATGATCTCAGTCTTGTCTTTCTCCACGTGCCTAAACAGATGCACAGTCCAAAAATTCCAAGATTCTGTAAGAAATGCAATTACAAGAAGATTGAAATATTTTCTAAACTCAAACTTTGACTTACTAAAAAAAAAAATTAAAAAGCTTCCCTTTAAGAAACAAAAAAGGTGGGCAAACATTTACAAACACATTTTAGTTACTGTAAGCAGCCAATAAAATTACTTATGCAGCTATCTAAGCAATACAGAAATGTTTGTGAGCTCTGAGGGCAAGGCTATTTTGTTTAGACAAAATCTACTTGCAGGCAGGCTGGAGAAGGCAGAAAATGGATATCTGATTTCTTTGTAGTGCTTACAATTTATACAAGAAACAAGAAATATTTTTTTTCCCCTCCAGAAAATGTTTTAATTATATAAGATGTTTAGATCATGTCCCATATGATGACAGAGAACTACTGAAATTCTGAAAACTAGCCAGTGGAGAGGCAGGCAAAGGAGATTTTTAGCTGCTCTCTTAAAAAACTAACTTCATTAACATTTCACTCTGATAGGGAATAAAACTGAAATTCCCATCAGCTTCTACTAAGAAAAGCTGAACAATGTATATGTTTTTCCACTACAGAGTTTTCAAGTGAAACTAGAAAATAAAAAAGGCTGACAAACAATCACAATAAAAGCATATCTAACACCAGGATATCAAAATGCTGCTCCCCCCCTCCCTTTCATTTACCAGTCACCCCTAAGCCTTCTTTGCCTTTAATATGAGCAACAGAAAGTCACAGTGCTCCACACAATCACTAATGAAAAGCTATGGAAAAAGCTCTGCTGTCTGTTGGTCAAAATATGTGGTTCTGCTGCACTCAAGACAACAACATTGTACTTCTCAGCTCCTGAGCTAGAAGCAAAAACATAAAGACTGAAACCAGCCAATAGGTATCTTTGAGAAACCAAGAGGAAGAGAGTTAAAGCTAAGACATTAGAACATTAATACTACATATTATTATTATTTATAAGAGCTCAGGAAGGTAATTTTTGCTTGCCTGTTGGTGAGAAAGAGAATCGTGGCGATTTGAAAAGTTAAGGAAACTCACTGCCTCCTCCTCTACTTTGCAGATGGCTGAGCTGCATTAACTTTCATTTCCAAAAGTCAATTAGCTCCCACTTAAATGAAAGTAAAAAAACTTCAAGCTGCCTCCACCTGACTGCAAAGCACATCAGCTGGGCTGGGAGAGGAATGGGGAGGCCTTCAAAGAAAATAAAAAGCCTTTTTAAGCAGCTCCTAGTAGGAACTCCTGGCCTTGCAGCAGCGAGCTGTGGCCCTGCAGCCGCTTTCCATTAGAAATGCTAAATTGGGAAATGTTTAACATTCTTTGTTTAATCTTTGCAGTATAAAGAAAAAACAGCTGATTCTCAGAAACATGACAGCCCCAGCAACCAGTATGGATCTGCCTCTCCCTCTCCTCAAAGTAGAACAAACAATTTCCAACCTCAGCAGCAACTGACACTTTTTAATCAGAAATGTATATTTAGATGGATCCCAGAAGATGAGATTGAAACTTTGTCTCTTTCATTTTTTTCTGTGTTTTCTTTCTTTCTTTCTTTTTTTTTTTTAATATGTGCAAGGAGCCTAAGGCGACCAGGATATTTAATAAAAACTGTAAGCAGAAAACCAGTTTAAGAAATACATGTAGTGAAACCTAGGAGCAGAGAATGTTTTAGATGTTTTCTGCACTGTTCTCCATTAATATC
Organism: Bucco capensis; assembly: GCA_013396975.1. Taxonomy (NCBI): domain Eukaryota; kingdom Metazoa; phylum Chordata; class Aves; order Piciformes; family Bucconidae; genus Bucco; species Bucco capensis. The sequence goes on from VWZO01009773.1 coordinate 1,570,837, forward strand.
TTTCCACTGTCTCTCCAAGAAGAGCATTATTATTTGTTTTGATTTAAAACATTATCAATGGAGTGTGTCTTTCTCTTGTTCACAGCAGCAAGTCCATCTATTCACATATAAATCAGCAAAAACTCAGGAGTAAATAATCCCCTCTGCTGCTTACACAGCCAAACTCTCCTTGTATCTTGTCTTCCTTAACAGGGTGAGTTTCATCATGCATCCTAAAAGCCAAATAAGTCAAAGGTTTCTCCAGTTGAAATGATGAAATAATATCCCAAACTGAGTCCCCACAGAAACCAAATTGTTTACAGTTAGGCTTTTTACAAGATTTTACCCTGATGCACACTTTCTGGATTACCAAGTCTAGTTCCCTGCTCTCTTTTACTACAGGTGTAAAAGACGTCCTGAAAAGCTGTTTTTAAGCCTCTGCATCAGTAAGGTGAAGAGAGCTTATCCAGCCTTCCCACCAGCACTCAGTATTTAGCACTGATGAGACCAGACACCCAGGAAATGAGCCCACAAGCAGATGAGAATGTGCTCCTTCCCCAAGGTGGGTATGACAGACCACATAGCACATCCTCTGGTGGAGCTCACACTGATGCAGGCATTCAGTCCAAACAGAGCCCTCCTCATTTGGCAACAACAGAAAAACGTTAACCACTGTACAGAAGGAAGAGCAAGGAACATCCAGGTGTTGACCCTGCTCAGAGCACTGTGTCCATCCTGACAACTCCTCTGCACCACTGGACTTCAGGGAGGCTTCCCTGCAGGTGTTGTGGCCCACCTGCACACACCAGGGCACACAGCAAGGACAAGAACATTGAGGTTATCAGATGAGAGGAATGAACTCTCTGCTTCGCTTGCTGTGAAGGTGTAAGACCATAATTTTGAAAAGGAAGAGTGCAGGAACCTTCAGTGCAGCTAGGCCTGATGCTTTTCTTACAACTACTCTAAAAATACTGTTTCTTGCTTCATTTCTAAGGGACTTCTGTAAGACAACAAGACCTGTGAAACTACTGAAGGCACTATCAATGAATTACTGACAGTGAAGGACACAAAACTGTCATAAGCTTCAACTGAAGTGTCAGAGATGCAAAAAACACTGTAGTGAGGAAGGGAGGGGAGAGAGGGAACCTTGCTGAATAATTACTGTATAAAAAAGATTACTGAGGCTAATTCAGCACATTACTGGATACAGCTAAATCTTATTAGCTAGCTGTGTTTCAAATATACCCTAGCATGTGTCAGGGAAGAAAAAGAATGACATTTAAAACTAAAAATTAATGTAGAGCTCTCTTCATTTTTGGTATTGTTTTTACACCTTTAGGCTTCATACTTAAAACTTTCTCTAAAACAAAACAAACTTGAGTTTAAGAAAACTAAGGAACTGATCTTCATAGTGGCAGGACTCGCTCAGCTTATGTTCAAAAATAAAATGCCAGTCTTTTTAATTTGTGAAGTGAAGACATATTCGTTAAAACTGAATATTAACATCTAATTTCAGAAACTGTTTAAATCATCCTCTTTGCCTATTTTGCCTATGAATTTAAGAAGACAGAAATTTCACAGGTTGCATGTCTAGCATCTGGTCAAGTCAAATCACCCTCTCCTCCATAAATTAAAATTAGATTTGATTTCTATTCTGCAGAAAACACAGAATTCCATCATTCTGGTCACTGTTCAACTGCACATATATAACCAGAATTTTCACAGCAGTCATTTCCAAGGTTTTTCTTCTTGTTTAATTAGTAAATAGTCAGAAAATAATTAAATGTGTGTTTGACCATTAAGGAAGGTTAGTGTCTTGCTGCAAGTCCACCTAAGCATACTAAGCAAGGCTGGAAACTGAAGACCTGGGAAAGTGAAAGGCAACCTAGTGACATGCAAAGAAACTCCTCAGTAACTGAAAAGCATGCAAATACCTTTAAGAGGGAAATTTGTTTGTCTACCAATAATAGTTAGGAAGTTTTGCACACCTATACCAAATAAGTCTTCAACTGTAATTAGTGCAGACAAAAGACTAAACCACAGAGAAGATAGGCAAAAATTAATTTTCATTCAAGGACATATGATCACTTTTTTTTATTAAGTTAAGCACTGGACTATTATTTGTCATGTTCTCTGTAACAGTACAGAGTTTACATCTTCCAAACATTTCATGAAGTTCAACAGCTATTAGGGACACCAGCATAAAGGATTTGAAGGAGGTTACTATATTTTACTGAATGCAACCATGTCATAAACTGTCACTGATAGATTGATTCAGCCCCATCTTACAACTACATAGGTTTCTAGACCCTATAATTTGTATAGGATAGCCTTCCACAATTTAATCCTCTGATGACTAGGGTCATCTTCTGATTTCTAGCTAACATTTATATATGGTTGGTGCCCACATCTTATTCTTTGGGGCAACACTGGCCTGAAGCGTAAATGATTTTTTTTAACCTCTCCAAATTATTTCAACACCTTCTCCTTGTGCATTTAAATTCACTTTAGAAACATAAATAAAACAGCTTTAGAATATTTCTGTAGGGCACAATAAACCAAGCATCTACTACTACAACCCCTAAGAGATTCTGTACTGAGAAAGAAAGAGAGGCAGAAGAAGCTTTCATTGCTCAGAGCCAAAGCAAGGGCTGGTTTCAGAATCAGGCAGGGAATCCAGGTGTTCCAATATAGTTTTGAATATATATGTACTTGGGTGTAATATACTTACACAGCTTTTAATATACTTATAGAGCTTAAAACATTCCAGTTCCTGTTTCACAAACCCCTGCTTCATTTAAAGCTTGTCTCAAGGCTCACTGTTGAAAGATCTCAGCTTTAGCTATTTTTTTTTTTCTGTTATGCCTGAAGTGAGCATAATTCACATTCAGGCTCATGTTATGACTCCTTTCCACTGCCAGAAATAAAAAAACCAACACACCACCTTAAAAATAACTGAGAATCAAGCCCTATAACTTTATAATTGACCTAAAATACTCCTGACATAGTATCAACAGAATTAGCAGCATTTCACTAGGGAAGACTCTTCCAAGGATGTACACGCAGACAAGAATGATTTGTAAAGGGCAAAAGAAAACAAACCTCGACACAATGCTCATGACCACAAACAGGTTGGATCCTCAGAGGATACAACTAGGAATAAATTGATTACAGTAAGTACAGGAATAATTTCTTCCTGTGAGAAAAAATGTATGAGCTTTGTTTAGTATTGACCCTTTTTTTGAACCCCCCCAAATCCATCATTTTTTTATTCTTTCAGCCAAGTTAAAAATTTTTTGCTTGCATTTGGCAAAAATCAATTAAAATATCCTATCTAATCCTAATCAAAACAATCTCTGGATCTCTATGGACATCAATCACTTAAATGAAATAAAAAATGAATGTAAAAGTTCAGCACAAGCTGATATTTCACTATACTTGTGCACTTGCTGCTGTTTCACAGAGATTGACTCGATGCTTGCATTAAGGTCAGAAGAGGAAAGGGGAAAAAGCTTTCATTGTATACACCCAAAGTTTCGGGGGAGGAGAAGAGAGAGGAGGAGAGAGACAGAAACACTGTGCAGAAAAGCTAGGGATGTTTCAGAGTGCGCTGTGACAGGAAAATACTCAATAAGAATTCTGCCAGCCAAAACCAAATCTTAAATAGATCCATTGTCTTCCAGCCTGAAGCCCTTAAAATGGCTGGGAATTGAAGTCTGTGCTGTGGGCACCCACTTGGGTCTTTCCTTTCATCAGGATTTGCAGGTTTTAATACAATCTGTCGTGAGGAAAAACAGTAGAGCTGCACAGTCCAGAGAGGTAACAAAAGCAAAAAGCAGGCACGAGTTACATAACTGGCTTTTTACATAAATATTACATTGAGGGAGATTTTGCTTTTCAGAAAGGCAAAAAAAGATTAAGACTATATATTAAAAAAAAAAGGCAGCAAGCACAAAACCATGCCAGAGAATTCAATCCAACCTCCCTTGCTCCTCTCGTCCCTCTTTTGCTCTGCGACATGTATCGAGCAGTTAAAAGTGAGGGCTTTCTTTTCCTTCTTTCATTAAGACTAAAACAAATCACCAATTCAGCCTAAAACACTTCATAAAAAGTTTTTTCTTGCATTACCTGAAAAGTGCACCACATCATGGAAGCTGGAATAAAGTCTTAATTTAAAGCACAAGCAAGTCTGCCTTGCTTATCTGCAGCACGGGGCAATTAGAAATGACCATGGATATTAAACTAACTCCTCTCTGCACAGTCTGAGAAAAGGGAAAAAAAACAAACCTGCAAGTCTCCCCATCTGTTATTTCCTTCTTTTTTTTTTTCCCCCCCTTCCTTTTGGCTGTAGAAAAGCAAAATTATGCAAGAGCTTTTGAATGTAAAGGCTGTGTGTGCTTTTTCCCTTTTTGTCTCTGTGTACACGGTATGTGATATTGCGTAACTGCACAGCGAGTGGGCGGTTAGCAGTTACTATTGATTTACACTACTTCATAGAATGAATGCAGAGCTCCACCAGAGAGACATAGATGAAGAAATGCAGAGCGGTGAGAAGCAGATTTAAGGTATGTGTCAGGGAAAGAGGAAGCAAAGCATTTAGAAACAGAGTTTCACCTTTCTGAACCAAAAAATCTTTTCCCCAACCTTTTCATTTCTGTGCCTTTGGCTAGAAAAGTGAATGCTTAACAAAACTCACAAACCCCTCTGCCCAAAAGCAAGGTTTCCCTCCTGCACCCACTACAGAAATACATATTTATGTCACCGTGGCACTTCTTGTGCTAGGTATGAAGACACATAGGAAGTTCATATTCAGCTATTTAGTAATACTATACAGCCACTTTTGACTTACTCCTTCTGGACCTACAGGCTTGTAGGAGCACTGAAATCACAGGCACTATGCACATTATGTAGTACAAAGCCCTGCATTTAGTGAGGTGTAGGGTGACATGGGAATACGGGGAGCAGAGACTGGAAAAAAAGGAACACTTGACCTATTTTGCTCACTCATTAGACCTGCCAAAATATCCCTGTTGTTCCTTCTTCTACACAAGTACACATCTGGAGCCCTCAATTTAGACACAGAAAAGCCCCTAGACCTGTAACAAGAATCATATTCAGTCAATAAAGTGAAATCATGTTGTTCCCACAGGTGAACTACTGAATCCTTTGCTTCCAAGGTGAGACATGTTTCCAAATTCTCCCTGCTCCCACTTGACACTAGGTCCTACAAAACAAGGAAAGATCAGCAGGCTGGCACAGTGCTGGGCATCCACTTATTCATACTGGGCTGGGGATTTTGCTAACAATGTCAAAATGATTCTAAAGCATGTTAACATAAAGCACACTGAAAGACTAAAGCAAAAGGAGGCTTATTACAAGCCACAGCAGACACCTAGCCTAGTATCAATAACAAAATGGATTATGTTGGTAATAACAACAACAAAAATCACTATCAAAGCTTTTAAAGCTTCTTTTGCATGATTTTTACTGTAAGACATGCATTGCCCAGATTGTTTTCTTCAAATCCTGTATAACGGGCAACATGTTTGCTTGGTTGTTTTTTTTTTAAAGGTCTGGCATCAGGCATTTTTACAGGTCCTAAATTAGCAAAGTAAGCAAACAAAAAACCCCATATTATAAGTAAGGTAAACCTTATTTCAAGGAAATTCCACAGATACGTAATGCTTCTGACTATTCTCTTGATTTCTTTCTTTTCCCTAGATCCACATCTACTAACATTAACTCTGATGCTACCAGCCAGCACGCAGTTAGGATCTTTGTCAGGTTGTTAGAAAAAGAAAACAGTAATTCACACTGGAATTGCATTGAAATTACCCAGGAAAGTTTTACCCAAGAAGTCCTGTGCAGCCTAACTGGTCTGATTTGTCTTAAAATGATCCTTACAGGAAAAGGTTAAGGTCTTCATAAAGAGGGATCGAGAGGTGCAATCTGGATTAAGCACTCATGAATATAGATGGGGCCAACACAAAACACGCTCAGGCATGTTCTCTCTACTCACCAGGAGAACACTGTGGGAATGAAATGAGACACAAATTCGAATTCACTGTCATGTGCTCACTAGAAACCATGCTTCAAACCAAACCCTGAGTGATGGGATGCAAGGTGAGTGTCTCAGGAAGACTGGACTGAAGGATGACTTCATCAAACAATGAACACCCTGCACTCCTCTGAATAGACTCCATGTCAGGAGGAACACCTTTTTCAGCGCCATTTATACATTTGAAGTCAGCTGAATGTTTAGTATGTCCTCATCTTAGGAGATACAGTGTAGAAGGCTTAAAATGCATTAGTCTTACAGGATATTGCATAAATTGGATATGGAAAGAAACTAAAGAAATACCAGCTAACAGAAACCAAGTTTGGGCATCAGTAACAGAAAATCCAACACTACTATGCTTATTTTATCATTGTCCAGAGCACACATATATTGAAGCATCTGCTTGCGTGTTAGGCTGTGAACTGTACAGATCAAGTTTAATCAGAGATCTGAATCCCCCCAAAAGACAGGGAGACAAATTAGGGAGTTCAGTTCTGATACCCTTTGTACCTTGAGGGCTCTGAAGCAAAGCTGACAAAAGTTTCCATTATAATCAACTTGCCTTCAATCGCTCAAAAATTTTGGAAGCTTCACTTGTGAATTTTCTTACCTAACCTGAAATTTCATGAAAACTTCAATAAACAAAAGTTCATCTGTTTTTCACACAGGAAACGTAAAAAGAACATTGAGATTTATGAGAAAGGGGAAAAAGGAGAGTTATTAAACTATCTGCAGTAAAAAGTGTTAACTGAAAATATGGATGGACTTATAGCTTATAAAGTCAATACTAGCCAGACTCATGTCTCAAGAGTAAGTATTCTGCTATGGTGGAAAGACTGAAGTTTTCAAAAGTCCACACAGCAACAAAATCTTACTAAATATTTTACAAACTGCACCTTGATACATACTTAGGTCATAAAATCCTATGAAAATCTCTGTGTATCCTAAAAAATGTCCTTTTTGTATTTAAGTGTATGTTAGTTTTTAATTTCTATGATATCTTCTCCCTATAAGACAATATATCTACAAAGCAGCATTATTTTCCACTATGCTAGACATCTGGTTTGGGGTTTTGGGGGGTTTGTTGTTGTTTTTTTTTTTTTTTATTAGCAAAGCACATTAATAGTGGATGCCATTAGCACATATTAAAGCTTCTATAGCTCTGTATTTGCAGAATAACAAGGAGACTTCTCAGTAAAGACTGTATCATAAGGGAGAGACTAAAGTTATAAACAAGTTATTACTCTAGGATTTCATGATTTTACATGTAAGCTTAATGTTTCTCAATGCAGTTTCTGTCTTTTTAATGACTGTAGGAGGAGATAAGCACGGTGCTAGGCTGCCATGGGCTTTTAACAGCAAAAGGAATAATAAAAAATATTAAAATGATACAGACAAAAAAATAAATACATTAAAGATGCCTGCCAACTCTTCTTGCTAGTTAAAAAAATCCATAATTTTTTGCAGACCTTCTGCAACATGATTTCCCTTAAAATGAAAGTAAGTCACAACAAATATGCTATTCATGGCATATTTATTTTTCTCCTACCGATTTCTTTTTCACATGAACCTTTTGGACTCCACTGTTTTGGAATGACCATGACACAGCAGAAGTTATTAAACTTTCCCCACCCCTCCACCAACCTATTAAACATGTGTAATGGTGTTATTTCCTAATGGTTCCTACAGACTGATGTATTTCCAAGATGGTTTTAGTGAAAACGAATGGCAGTAAAATTGGCAAACACTCAGAAAGCAAAGTCCAAGGAGACTAGCAAAGAGCTCAGAGGCAGAAAACAAGGTCTCTGGATATTTTTGCCATGCCTGCCAAAAGAATAGAGGTTATGTCAGTTTCCATAATAAACCTCAGTTTTCAAGACTGCAACTCAGCTGCAATGATCTGATCCAGACCGAAATCACCACATGCAAGGTCTTAAATCAAGAGCAAATCTTTATCAAAAAAACCCCAAACAAACAACAAAATATTTCCCCTACTGCAAATACAACCTAATGTTATAATTGAATCCAGTAAGGAATTATTAATTTATCCGAACTAGGGAGATAAAAGAGTAGGGAAGCAGAAAATCAAATTCATAGTTCACAGTGAATGCTGTCTGGGATAGCATAACTTCCTCTTCAGCTACTCCCTATGAGGTTCTGAGAAGGCCTTATTTCTACAGCAATTAGGGGTTCAGTATTATCCCTGTTCAACAAACCTTAGTATTTGTTTTAGTCCCTAAAAAGCAAAATACTATTTTGAAGCAAGTGTGGCTGTTATAATATGCAGCACACTTGTAAGAGAGTAGGAGGGCCTCAGAAGAATTTACTAGCTAGGCTAGTTAAATTCTGAGGTACTGTAATTTATCATATTCATTCACCTTATACCTCTCAGATATCATCACTCTTACACTACACAGATTTCATCCTGAGGGAGTTTGAGTAACTCAGGGATATTCAGACAACAGATAGCTTGCACATCCGAGGCAAAAACTAACACACAGGAAGCTCCATCTAAACATAAGGAGGAACTTCTTTACTTTGAGGGTAGTGGAGCACTGACCCAGGCTGCCAGGAAAGTAGTTGAGTCTCCATCTCTGGAGATATTCCAAACCTGACTAGACATTTTCCTGTGCAAACTGCTCTAGATTATCCTGCTCTTGCAGAGGGGTTGGACTAGATGATCTCCAGAGGTCCCTTCCAACCCCTAACATTCTATGATTCTGTGAGGAGTCTCCAAACTGGAGAGGGCAAGGTACTCCTACAAGGCATAAGAGAGCTGTACCCAGCGCAGAGGTGAGAGCAGCTGCTGCTGCTGCCACAGCCATCACAACTCTATAGGTCCCTGTTACACAAAACTTTTCCACTAATTCAAAGACAAGAGAAAGTGCCAATGCCTCCTATATCAGCTACAGACTTCTCCATAGCTTCTTATTCTTCATACACATATGATATCAGACTCCTCTTTGTGTTTAATTCAGGTATCTCAACAGGCACAGCAAAAGTAAGTACCTTCACAGGGTACTTCATGCGACTCAAAGATCAAATTTTTAGAAACCATTCTAAAGGGAAATTCAAACTGGTGTCTAACCTGAATTACATGTTAAAATATACCTGGAAGATCTTATTTTTGGGTATCAAGGTAGGAAAGCTGAATAAAAAATGGCTTGCACCAAACCACATAAGGAACTCAGGGGCAGAACTCAGATGTTCTGAGCTGCCTTTTTTTATCTGCCGAGGAAAATTAACTCAGACTAGATATTTTAAGAAAAGTAGTGTTACACTAGCTGAATAACATAGCAAGGGTTCCACCACTTGACATTTTAATTGTCTGTCTTTGGTTATGTTTTGTCATACTGAGTACTGTTGGTCTGAGTACGAATATACACATGCTAGTGTTTACCTTTCCTATGCTTTGCTGTGAGTTCCTCAGAATACAGAAACCTGACAATACTCATCAGCTAATGGAACACTTTGAAAACAATTAAATAAATGAAAAATAAGGGAACTGTTTGTAACAATACAAAAATCAACAATACTATTTTCTACTGTTAGTACTTCATTTTCCCTCGAAACTGTCAGAGCACTTCGTAAAAAGAGATACACTCTTATCAAACACCCTGCTCTATAAGCAGTTTCAATGAAAGCATGATACCTATTAACAAAACAAGGTATTATTTAGTTACCCAATTCTGTGACATAACTATTATCAATTTTGCTCAGAAACAGGGAAGTAAGTACACAGTGTACATCTGTGCAAGACCTCACTCTAGGTAGTGGTCAAGCTGGAAAGAGAATGCCAAAGCCTTGGCTGTTAGCCTTTTGCAGTAAATAGCTCAATACTCCCTGTGTTACACTAAAAAAAGTAAACTGCAGGATTGACAATTTTCTGGCACTTTCCAGCAATCTTGATTTATCTGAACAGCCTTATCAAAATGTTACAGATTAAGTAAAATTTGACTTTTCAGCCTCCCCTAATATCTGCAATGTTTTCTTTGTGTCTAGTAAGACCTCTTAGACTTTATGCATATTTACAGCTGGTGATTAGCCAAAACTGTATTGTTACAATAGAGAGAAAGATGACTGTTAAATTCAACATCAGCTTTACAAACAGAAGACTAAGATACACATATACTCACATTACTTCTGAAAGTTAATTTTGCCATGAACTTAAATGTTTTTTCCCCAACACTCAGCTACACAAGTTCATTTGGAGAGAGACTGTAGGACCTGAAGCAAAGAAGATCTGTTGTAAAGCAGAAAGCTGAAAACCACAATGCATGAGGCCTATTGTAACATAGAAAGTAGAGGCTGCACTTTCTCACACTGTAGGTCAGGATTTTTATCTTGTTTACTCATTGTAATGTAAGATTAAAAATGTTAGGCTTTGTTTCTGTCCTCTGACTTCAACCTCAGAAGAAATTACACAACAACTTGAATTAAGCAAATGCTAAGAGACAGTACACCTTCTGTCATACTTGTTGCTCATATCTGAAATAAGTTTTCTTACCTTTTTACTACATTTGCTGAGAACCAGCAGTGTCATCCCCTCAGTCATTTCAGTGTCAGCTACTCTTTTATGGTACAGAATGCAAGTAATAATGAAACCGTGCTGCTCTGCTTGCTTTCACTCCATATAGTGTCTGTATTTATAGGCTTATGCTTCTATTTGAATCTATATTTATCTGCTTTATCTGCCTACAGTGCATCTGTTTCTCATACACACAGACATATATACATCCACAGGCGTGCAGGCACACAAATACACAGACATATATAAACACACATACGGGTACACCCCAGAATATGCATACTTAGAGCAGGCTTCTGTTCAACAGTAAGACTTAGATAAATATAAACACGTGGCATACACAATATAAATGAAGACACAGGCACGAAGAAAATCATAAACAATTACATGAACATGCCTTGCTGGCATTAGAATGATTTACTATTCTGCAGGCTGCCCACTCACATGGATTGTATACAATTACTTGCCTTTCCACTGCTCTGCTGCTCCAGCATTGCAAGCAGTAGCAAATTTTTGCTGTTATTTTGTCTGGAGTTTTTACTGTGTAAGATTACTTGGCACAGTTGTGAAAATCACTGCCACCCTGACTGTAAACTGATTCCCTGTTGGTACCACTAGCACTTCCCTCAGCCTAGTCATTAAAAAGGGCAAAGTTAAGCCACCCTGTGCCAGTTCAGGAGACCATGCCCTAGAGGGAAGGAACAAGGTGCAACTCCAGATCCAGGTCAATGTGGCAATTTGAAGACCAAACTTTCCCTATGCCTTGAGAATAAACAACATTTTCCCAAATTACCAGAGGATAAATGGAGGTATTCACGTTCACATGAGGTGAAAACAGAATGGCACACTCCCTGCATCAGGAGACAGAGCTGCAGGTATTCTGTCCCATCACTTAGACTGGAGCTAGGTCTTCCCTCAACCTTGTTGCTAGCTAGGTTTTTGTTAAATCTATCAGAACTGCCAAAGGAGACAAGAGAACTGAAGTCTGTGACACTAAAGTCTCTATGGTGCTGTAGTGTGATACAGCCTGCATCAGGCCAGCTATGCAAACAGATTACAGCATGTCTCCACATCCTACCATCTTCAAAGATGGTGTTGGAGGAGGAGGTTCCACAAGAGAAGAGTAAAGGTAAGCAGTAAAGTCAGTGGGGATTTCTTTGTGTCCCTCATTGCAGAAGCTATATTTTGGCTTCCCACTTGCTCATAAGACAATGAAAATTAACTGCTGATTCAATACAAGACCTCTCAACTCTTCTGAAAGCAGCAAGAATCCCTAAGCCAAAAACTACTGGCTATATAGGCTAAAGCAACAAGATACATAGAGCCCACTGGGTACCAAGAGCAGCTAAAAAAAGGCTTATCCATAATCTTTTTTGAGTCCTGCAGAACGTCAAATACTGCCAAAGCAACCTACCTTGGCATTTCACAGGGGTTAAAAAAACTATACCCAAGCCCCCCCCCAAAAAGTCTTCTCTGAAATCTAGGTAGTAAGTATAACAACTAGTAACTTAAGAGACAAACAAATTATTAGGGTATATTAAAAAACCCCAAAGAAGCTCTGTAACTCAAAAAAAGGAAAAAACCTCCCATTTTAAGAAGACTTTTTATTTTAAGATCCTGTTGGATAACTAAACCAGAAATACTACTACTTCCTAAATCAAAGACTTCTGGATAATTCTTTCATTCACTTGATTATACTGAGTAGTAATTTTATGCTTATCCGGTATTAGATGGTCCATTTGAAAGGGTTTTCAGAAAATCTACAGCCAAGAAGGTATTCAGATAGAATATGCATACACTATCCACACAGGCAGATTTTCTACATATCCTAATGTCATTTCTTTGGGGGTTTAATATTCCCATTTCTCAACCATTATACTGAATAAAACCCCATTCATGCTCTCCTCACTTTTAAAGTTACTCCTTATCCCCTGATGGCTGACACAATCATTTTAAAATTATATATATATATATATAAAATTACATCCTCTTCTAATTTTTTTTTTTAAACTGTTCAGCACAACTTACATAATAACAGGGGATCCACTCCACTGGAAAAGTTTTGCCATCTACAAATAAAAGTTTTTTATTAACTTCTGAATTATCTGAACATCACCAATCTCGTAGGGTCTACTATGAAAATACTAGCATACTGCTAAAAATGAAGGTTTGGTGATAACTGTAATGACTTTATATTTATGTTATCTTTAGCAGTGACCATTTAGCAATCAGTCCATTCATTTTTTTCTCAGCAGGATATTTCACCATTTTCGTGTGTTTAAGAGCATTTCTAAATTGAAAAACATTATTTAATTATTCAGGTGGCAACAGACTGATTACAGAACATAGTTTCTCTTTGAGGGTGCCCTACAATGTACCTTTATACGTATAAGAAACTCTTTAAGCATTTCTTTGATGCACAGATGTATAAAATCCTACCTCATTTGTTCAGCATTCTTTGAAATTCTGTAGGTAGAACATAAAAGGAATCTGTTTCATGCAAACTCTCTCCTTTCTTATGACAGAGAATGAACACTACCAGAGTTCAAGACATGCATCCTTTTCTCTGTATACAATGCACTGAACAAATACAGGCTGGGACAAACATCCATCTTACATTATTTGAAGGAGAACAGCTATGTTAATACATAAATGCCTCTCAATTCTTGGCACATTGTCTGCCAATATATCTTCATATCTGACATACATCTATCTCTCCTTAGGAATCCTTCTATTAGATTGTCTTGCTGATATCTATGATCTTAAACCTACTATATTATTTCTTGGAGAAGATTTAATGGCATGTTAAAATTCAAATTAGATAAAGTAACTCTCTACTTCCAAATAAATTAAAATATAAAAACTTAAGCCCTATCCTTGCCTCAACAAAAGACTCATGTCATTTTATGCTGATGGAACTGTATGGGTTTATAACTCAATCTTATATTAGTATAACTATATCCATGCATGAAATTGATCTAGTATAATTACTTCAGTAAAAAACATCAATCCTTTGAAATAGAACAATTATATTAGTATAAAATCTATGCATATACTAGGCCTTAGTAGATATCTGAGACCTCCTAAGGCAAAATGGTAAAGACCAGCTGTCCATTCCAATGGTAACAATTCCTGATTAATCTCAACAAAGCTGATACTGCCCCAAACGTATCAGGCTTAAAAGCAAGTAAACAACATGGGCCATGCACTAACATGTAGAAGCAGAATTTCAGAGCCCAACATTGAGCACTTATCTGTTCAATTTATCAACAGGCAAATAGTAATGAGAAATTATAAAAGGGAATTCTTTTGTTGGATTTAGTGGGATGAATTCAAAGAGTGACAAGGACACTCTAAATCAACCTAGTCTGTTCAGTAGCTCTTCTTAGGCTGAAATCTCATCAGCAACAACTAATCAATGCTGCCTCTTAACGCAAAAACTTAATTTGTAGATATAAAAACACAATTTGGCACCATCATCATCTCTCTGTGTACTAGAAGCTCTCGTATGTCCCATAACAATTAAAATCTGGAAACAAGAAAGGCACTCTGCTTTCTGAACTATGCCATTCCACCACTATCTCAACTATCTTACCCATAACAGAAGACTAAAAGTGTGACTTGGAAAAGTCAATAAGCGAAAAAATAGAGATGTATTGAAATCTAAATGCTGCAAGAATGCCTAGCTTAGGCACAAGTTCTGCTTTTAACTTGTTTAAAGCACCCACAAGTAGTATAGATGGCTTAATAACCAAATACAACTCATGAAACTGAGATAGCAACAGATTGATTTTAAAACATTATCAAGGACCTTCCCAAATGGCAATGCTCCAGGGCTTTAGCACTGAGTTTGAGACATCTTTTCAGTAGCTCCTTATTCTTTATAACCCTCAAATACTCTGTGATTCTCTGAAGACACAAAACAGTCCTATTCCTCCTTGGAAACCAGCAGAAACACATTCTTAAGACAAAACAAAACAACAAAACCATCATAAAGAAGTGTTTACCTCTGTAGATCATCTCAACCAAAAGAATGGATTACCTCAAAAGTATCCTCATCTCTGCAGTAAGCACTGAAAAGCTACTGAGTAAGGTCTTTGTGGATAATTCTCTCAGGAAGTTATCCTGAATGCTCAGAGGGAATCTAAGCAGTATGTACAAATACCTGACACAGAGCAGTCAAGATGACTAAGGCTGTTCTCTGAGTTATCCCATGAAAGGATAATAGAGAATGGGCACAAATAGAAACACAGGAAATTCCATTTAAACAAGAGGAAAAAATGTGGATGGTGAGGGAACTCAAAACACCAGAATGGTTGCTCAGAGAGACTGTGGAGTCTCCATCCCTGCAGATACTCAAAAAATAACATAGCACTGAGCAACTTGCTTTAGGTGATGCTGCTTTGAGCTGGAGGACTAGACTAGAAAATCTCCACTGACTCCTCCTGACCTCAATGAAAGAGGAGAGGGTCTGTTTACCAAGGCCTGTAAGTGAAAGGACAAGGGGAAATGGTTTTAAGTTAGAGAAAAGTAGATTTAGACTGGATAGTAGGAAAAAGTTCCTCACCGTGAGGGTGGTGGAATACTGGAACAGGTTGCCCAGGGAGGTGGTTGAGTTCCCATCCCTGGAGGCATTGCAGGTGAGGCTTGCCAGGGCTCTGGGCAAGCTGATCTAGTTGGGGATGTCCCTGGCCACTGCAGGGGGGTTGGACTAGATGACCTCCAGAGGTCCCTTCCAACCCAAATGATTCTATGAGATTTTCTTTCAAGATAGAAACTCAGGAGCAACACCAAAATGTATTAAAACATCTTCCTGTGCATGGCTTTATTTGCCTTGGTCCTGCTCAGAAATATAAAGCTTGACTCCAGGCTGCACAAGATCAATGGAAAAGATGGTAAAAGTATCGGTGTGCTTTTGTAAGACTTCCAGGAGCAGCAAAAGGCACATCCTTCGTCATGTACTTTGTTTACAACAGCTGTTGGAGACTGATAGAAACTCAGGTCACCATAATCTATACACTATCAGATCTCCCCATCTCTGCATAACACCTTTCTTTAGAAATCAAATCTTCATTCTGCCTAAATGCTTTCATCTATCTGATGTAAGTATGTCCAGGCAAGAAGTAATGATCTTCCGTACACATTCAACCTGATATATTTTTCTAGGTTAATAGACACTTCTGAAACTCTAACATGCAAACAAATCTGATTCAGCTGATTTACATCATTAGTATTAATTTGCAAGCTCCTACCCACTCTAAATACAATTTCCAAAAAATATTATTTGCAAGGCAAGATAAAATAGTGATATAATTCCTACAAGTCTTAAAATTAAGTCTTGTCATTATTTCTCTTTATTTGGTGCAAATAAAAACTAGGAAGAGTCACAGCAAACGCAGCACAGAAAGAGACAAAATAATAATCATGCCATTGAGGTTTCCAAGCCAGAAAACCAAGGCAGATACTAATCACTCCAACTAGAAAACCCAGGAGAAGAGACCTACCCATCCTCACTACAACCTCCTTTCAGGTAGTTGTAAAGAGAGATAAGGTCTTTTCTGAGCCTCCTCTTCTCCAGACTAAACAACCCCAGTTCCCTCAGCTGCTCCTCAAAGGACCTATTCTCCAGACCCTTCACCAACCTTGTTGCCCTTCTCTGGACATGCTCTAATGCCTCTACATCTTTCTTGTCATGAGGGGCTAATGGTAATATAATAACACAGCAGAATTCTTTGGCTTTTCTACCAATCTAAAAGATGCTAATTTTAAAAGATAGTGCTCTCAGGCATACCAATCTTCACAAGCTTTTACTAGAAAGAGCACAGTGCTACTGAATTTTCAGTTGCTCAGAATTAAAATTAATTTACCTTCTTGGGATTTCTCTAAGTATCTACAAGTGAGAATCTTTTCAGATGTGATTACTAAAAAATGTGATCTGTTCTGATTAGAAGAAATGTTTGGACAGCAGCGTAATTTAGAAAGAGTTTTCATCTTTATTGTCTAAATCTAAGAAGAATTTGCATTTGGACTTTCACTCTCAACTCAGAACCATTAAATTCCTTACATGGCCAGGAGGTCATACTTTTAGGAGGGCTACTTTTGAAGGTTTAGAAAATGATTAATAAAGAACTCAATAAACAGTTATTAGCTGTTACAAAGGACTGAGTGGAATAAGCCAACTGATGTTTATAATAACCTATAGATGGATCTGTGATGTGGTTACAAAACATGTAATACATATTACCCACCTTGAAAATGTTCTTAGAATACTGAAAAAGCATATATAAGCTTTCACAAATTGTTTATAAAGTGTGTCATCAATATAAGTGTATCTAGATAAACAATGCAGGAAAAAACTTGCAAGCAGGCTGTTTACAGCACCTGTAAACACACAAAATGCTTCATTGTGCAAAGACTTGAGTAATAGTCTTCTGTTTTCACAAGGATTAATTCTGCTCATCCCTCAGCTAGTGATGCAAATCTTATCTCCTCCTCCTGCATAGTACCTGCAGATATCTCAGACATCCAGGAAAACTGAGCAAATTGCTCCTATTATGACATATGGACCATCAACTCCCACAGCATCAGCAGGGAGCCATATGGCTTCAGATTTTCAAACCCTTGTAGGAAATTCCACTCCAAGGAACACCAAGGGAGTATATATGTAGGGGAAATTTCTGATTTTTCTTAAGGAACTTAACCAATGAATGGATTAGTAACTGTGAACACATCTCAAGTTTTACCTATGCAACAATCACAATATTGGCAATGCCCCTCTCCTCTCCAATTTATGCATTTTGCTGTTAAATCAGTATAAATCCTTTAATGTCAGTTAAACGAACTCGCATTTCATTGCAAGCAGAATCTGGCCCTGAATGTTATGTCAGTAGGAACAAAATGGAAATCTCCTGTGAGAAGGCACTGCAGAATTTCATGGCACGTGAATGCAACCTTTTCCAGTGGCAGCAAGGTTTTCACTTCATTGATACACACTAAACAGCACTGACAACCTCCAGTACTTAGTGCCTATTTTTCAAAGGAACTTTCCTGGTAACAACAAATTCCCATCCAAGAAGCTACACACTGCCAGGAAGTTCACTGGGAGGAAACAAACAAACTAGATATTATCTATTGAAAAATAGAAAGAATAAGGTTTATAATCTCTAACTAGGCAATTTTACCAACACTGACACTAGAGTGTAACTTCAGTGACCCCCATTCTTGGTTCATGTTTCTGCAGATATCATAGTTCTGCTTCAACAGCAGTATCATATATTGACTGTTTTCAGTAGAACCTATCAAGATTATCTGCTCCAATAAGAAACCTATGTTTGCAGATCTGGATTGGCCACTTTTTATTATTGAGCCTCTAATTCTATTATTTTAGGCAGCCAAGTTAACTATACTACCTGAAACTCAAGCAGAACTTCCTAGCACCACTGAGTGAACCAATGTGCTGCAGTTCCACAGGTCCTCCCAGAAGCACAACTACAAACCATGCTTCTGCAGCATGATGGTTATGCAAAAGCAAATACAGATATCTGGTTTGGGAAACATTGCCAGGTGAATACATTGCCCCATGTCAGAGAGATGCACATCAGAAATACATTATGGTTCTGATGGGAGGATAACTGAACACAGAAACTTATTACACTGAGTAGAGGAAAAAAATCTAAGGGCATCTTAGAAAAGCTGGAGAGAGTGATTATACAGGCTCAGGGGGATACCAGCAATTATGAAAAGGACATTGCCAGCCACAAGTGAAAAGCAAAGAACAAAGCCAACAATATGGTCCTGATCACATGCCCTGTCTGTGTGTGATGCCAAACTATTAAAAGCACAGAATGTTCTTTATTCACCTCACTTTATATTGCTTGAATGAACATAGCATTTATGAAAATGAGAGATTAAAAACATTGATATTAACCAACCTTTGGGCCAAATCCTACTTATCTTATTGATGCAAGTAGTTCCACTAATTTTAAAATATATAATTACCATTGACTTCAGCAAAGCTACTCACAGACTTAGGAGAGCAGGATGTGGCTCACTGGATAACAAAGCTTCCCTTACCACCATGAATGGTGCCAACTCATCACTGCTGACCCAACTGTCGCTGCTTTTCTGGTCATGGGTCTCTTGAGCAGAAACAACTGTATGCACCAAATTCTGTGCTGCTACTACTGATGTGAGCACAGTAACAACCTGATTGAAATGACTGATTTTATATTTGCTCCCCTCTTCAGAAGCCACAGAACCCTCTGACACCTAGAACTTCATAGCATGGATTTTACTGTTCATTCCTCCAATTCCTTATGAATGAAACATGTAGGTGGGGTTGGAATTAAACTTCTGCAAGGATTGCCTATCCTCTGATGATTACTGTATGTTTGAAAGGGAGAGTACAAACAAAACTCAGTTACAGTAAGTCTCTCTTGGGTATAGGTATAGAATGTTTCCAGCAGTAGGTTTCTAGCAGTGTATTGCCCCTCTGAAGGAGATCAGACTCATCCCATTCTCCCTACTTTCAGATTTAAATGCAGAGTCTCATTTATGACCACACCTATCTTCTTCTGCAGCATCCCTCAGGATCATGCCAGAATGAAGGAGATTGGAGGGACAAAAAGACTGTAAAAAACAACATGAGGGAGAAAAAAAGAAGGAAATCACCTTGGGTTTTGACAGTTTAAGTGTGATGCTAAGGATGCTGCCTTTTAGGAGCTCAGTCCTGTTCTTCAGTCATACTGCTTTAATGCCTCAGAGGTAGGAACTGTTAAAGGTGTAAGATGGCATGACACGTGCAAAACACAGAAAGGCATAAGTCTGGAACTCTTTTTTTAATGACTTAAAATTGAAGAGGCAGCAAAGCAGTGCTTTATAGCAGGTAAATCCATTGGAATATATTATAAACCAACAATATCTGTCTTCAGTCCCAGCCTTCCACAAACCACTTGCTACAGCATACTGTGAATGGCTATTTATGGTAGGCCCAATTCTAATCTCTTTCTTATTTCATTATCAAATTTAAGTTATCTCCATCAATCTCAAATTCCTTTGTGGGCAGCTAAGGACCAGCCTGTAGATGTTCTGCTGAGCTGGTTCATCCTCCTCTTTGTGAAAGGTTATTCATTGCCCTCTGAAATTGCTCACCAGCTCCTGAATGTAGTCATAGATTCAAAGCTGACAGAGATCTATATATTTAAGGACAGAGCAAATCTTTGCATGTAGAACATTATGGACTTCCTATTTTATAGAAACAACACAACTAGACCGAGATCCTGTTATGTGCACATTTTTTAAACAATTACCATCTCAAGCACACAGAAAAATGGTTAATATTTCAGATTTTAAAATACAGTGGAGCCTCAATTATCCAAATTCAGTGAACCCAGACAAGGTTTTGCCCCTTGTCATTTATTAATTAAATGGTAAATTGCTCCTATTACTAATTATTTCCACAGATCCATGGGCATGCAGGGCATTTTGGTTACTGGTAAACGTGATTATTGAGCTCTATTTAGCGTTCTTCCCATGTTCTTCTGATAATTGAGATTCTGATGCACCCTGAAAACCATTTAAAGTATTTTTTACAAGGTATTACTGGCAGCTTCCAGGTCTTGTAGGTCCTCTGGGGTAAAGATATCCCCAAGATTGTGGGAGGCAGCACTCTTGACAAGCCAAGACAGGGAAGTGTATCAGCCAGTACGTAACACACAGCCAAACCTATTTTTTGAGCTCAATCTGACATTTTCTAATCCCAGCAGTATATTAGTTTGCATGAGTGACTGATTGCCTCAACAGGATGCTAGCAAGTCAGATACCACATTAAACTTGCTCTTTTTTGAGGCTGGTCTCTATTCAAGTGAATATAAGTTTAGCTGAAGAATCCTTTAGATACAAGGGAGCCTACAAAGGAGAAATGTTTCCAACCAGAGCAGAATGGATCATACTACCTGAGAGATTTTAAGGCTAGAGGTACAGAAATCTCTATCTTTGTAAACAAAAAAGAAACACAGGTTGATGAAATTAAGCAAAGAACTGCCTCAATAAAGTCAGTTTTCACGTTGAGCAGAGTATCCAAACAGATAGCCAGGTCAAATGCCTAAGCACTTCAGTACAAAACCTAAGGACTAAGAGAAGAGTAGTGCAAGAAATATTTTTCAAAGAGAAGACTTATGTAAGGCACAACTTCAGCAGCTGGAGAAGATTTAAGTTGCAATACTAGGGTGTGTTTCACAATAAGTATGGAGTAGAATGGACAGGTGAGGGACTACTGCTGTGAATTAAAACATACAGGAATAAATGGAAATTAAAAAGTACCACAAAATCTCCATGGTTTCTAATTCCTAAAAAAGAAAAAGAATGGTGTTGGGATCATTGCTGACAACTGACTACTAAATACAAAGTGGAAGACTTGGGAGACAGGAGCTAGGCAGAAAACCTATGAAAGTAGAAACTTTGCTTTAATGCCAAGATCACAAAAACTTCTTTTCATATACATATTAATCAACAACCTTGTAATAATAAGCATAATGCATGTAAATTCAGTTCTCTAAGGACTGAAAAACTAACAACAAATCCACTACAGCAATATGGAATTTCAGAAAGAAAATAAAATAAGGAGTCTAAAAAAAGGAAGTTAAGGGTAAAATGCTTTAAGATGCTAATATTAGAAGATAGGTTATCAGAGATTCAGGCCTCTTACAAGTAACAGGAAAGCCTTACCTTAGAACAGCTGCAATAATCCTGAACCCTAGCTTTCTGCCTCAATCATTTTGAGGCACACCTCAGCAGTTTGTCTGCCAGACACAGCAAATTACAGAAATCCCTAAACAGTTCTGATTTACCTAAATATGCTAGGTTGCAAACTGTCATAATTTGGCTGCCACTTCAGATGAAAATCCTTTGCAAGAGGGCAAAAATCTTCAGCAGAAAAGCACAATACAGTTCCTTAGATACCGGAACCATTAAGGTTTTCCTAGAGCAATTAATTTCTACTCATTACTCAGAACTCACAAAACAAATGTACAACCACATGTGAGAAAAGAAAATAATAAGATTTTTAAAACATAAGTCAATTGAAGGGATTTACTAGAAATAAAAAGACACCGTCCAAAAAGAAGTCATATCTACATGCAGAAAGGTGCACATGTTGATGATTTTCTTGTTTTTTTTTAAGAAAGTGAATGCAGAATAAAGTAGGTCCATGGAATTGTTGAGGAACAATGAGCAACTTTTTTAAAGCAATAAATAACCTTTTTAAACACCTTGCAGAGGATCTGTTTCTGCCAACAGATAGGGTGTAAAAAGAGTGTTCAAAAACAACAAAAAAACCCCAATCAATACTTGTGTTCACTATGGAGAAGTTTAAAATGGTTTGCAAGTGAAATCCCTTCTCTGGAAGATCAAATCTGAGAAAACGTGTAATGGAAAGAATAAACATTTACTACCTAATAGTTACAAAGAAACTCAGACACAAAAGGGCTTAACAGATAACTCTTGCACATAATCAGCGTGGGCAACAAAAGAATGGAAAGTGGTTTAATGGCAACAGCAATAAAAGGGGCTTTAGGAAGACCCACACAGATCAGTTGGTCTATATTGTATACCATTGAAACTGGTAGAAAATAAATCATAACAGACACTTGGGAAGATTCAACAGCAGTGTTTTGCAAAGGGAAATTTTGATTCACAAATATACCAGAGTTGTCTGAAGGAGTCAATGGGCATATGTATGAGAGATTCAAGTAGTACTAACTGCTACAAAAAACAAGATTAAAACCCTTACCAAAGACTCTAAACCAGAGTTATCACGTCTTAAGAGAAAAGAGACTAAATATTCACACAATACAATAGGATTCAGTTTAGCTATTACTACACAGTAAAGACAGCATGGAAACCTTGTAGATATATCTATGAAAGCACCAGCTCACTAAGCACTGATCATACAGGAAAACAAAAAGAGTTGGAAATTAAGAAATAACTAGAAAATAAAACTAAACCCATAATTATATCCTTCTAATAAGTCCATAGTAGAGTTAAACACTAAATGCAAGTTTCAACTCTCAAAGCAAGAGAGGACATAAGAAGCATAAAAGATGAAGAAAAGGGCACAAAGATGTTCAAAACATAAAATACTGTGCAAGGATCATAGAATCACACAATCATAGAATTCAAAACATAAAATACTGTGCAAGGATAGAGTTGGGTTCTTTGCCCTAGAATATAAATGACTGAGAAAAACATAAAGGCATTTTATAAAATCATGACAAAGAAGGACAAAGTGAAGTGTTAATAATTGCTGCCTATTTCTCATTCCATATTTCTAGGAAGCATCCAAAGAAGTTAGCAAGCACCAGGTTTAAAGCAAACAAAAGGAAGTATGTTTTCACACAGTATGTAATTAAATTGTGGAATTCACTAGCACAGGATGTTTTTGATGTCAAAAGCAAAAAATAGTTTCAAAAAGCAATCAGACAAAATCAGAAAAGAAAGCTTGAGCTTTAATAATTCTTTCTACCAGGGGTATGAAACATAACGATGCCAAAGTAGAAAACATTACCCCACACTAAGAAATGGGAAAGCTCATCTGCACGTTACTGAAGAGCAGAGTGAACCAATCTGATGTGCATCAGACAGCAGCTAAGCTTCAACCAGGCAGAGAGGGACCTAGGGGTGCTGAGTGNAGGGGCACTATTTAGCAAGTTGATAGGGCTAGGACAAAGGCCGGACTCCATGGTCTTCAAGGTCTCTTCCAGCTGTAACTGTTCTATGATTCTATTCTATGGTAACAGAGATTCTGGCTTTAAAATGAATTTATGGAACACATGGAGTATGGCTGCAATTGATAATTTACTATTGCACTGTCAATCTGCTGGATGCTTATTAATAACCTTCCCCAGGTACAACCATACTTAAAAGTGTATGTTAAGGACAAAGAATTAAGAAGGAAATAGAGAGATGTTTGGAGAACAAGGTATACCTTCATGGCACTTGTGATATATAGATACAGCAGGTTTCCTAACTGGCTGAGATTTCAATAGGTGATATTCACTCCTGAGCTGAAAACCATCTACCTTATGTGTTATCAGTGATGATATCTTCTTTGGTTCTGGTAGGTGTTCAACAGTCACACTATGGAGTGATTTCAGTGGGAGCTGCAGTTAGTCTATTGTGCATGTTACACTCAAAAATGCCTTTAAAAAACTACGTAAAAACACAGAGGTCACAAAGCAAAGCACACTGAAGTATGAAAACATCAAAATGAAGTATGACACAACAGCTGTAGTGTTACAATACAATCTTCCATATTATGATTATATATTTTGTGTTCTGTATAGTAGAAGACATCCAGGGAATGAGACTAATTCAAATACTCTTTTTTTTATCCTCTGTGTTCAGTGTGTGGCCCTAAGCCTTGTTTACTGAGTGGCATCCAAGTCTTACATGAAATAAGATGGGGTTTTGTTTCTGGCTTTTCTATGGTACTCATCACTATAGCATCTAAATATCTCTCTCAATAGTCTTGGTGAGTAAATCCTCACAATGTACTCTCAGATGTTGAAGAAAATTATGAGGAAAATCATGTGACTTTTTCATGGCCACACAGGAAGTCTGTATCAAAGAGAGGAAGAATTTAGATCTGTTCATTCTAAAGAGTGCCAAGCATCTCCTGAACTCATCCTACAGAAGGAGCACTCCCGAGGATTCATGCTCTTCCAGCAGAGCCACAGTTCATCTGTAGCATAAACTTCTCCAACAGGGGCAGGATACCATGAACAGGCACCTCCTTCCCACCACATATATATATATCTAATACTGTGAATTGGGAAAAGCAGCCCTAAGGATTCATCACTGCAAGATTTGCAAAGCCCTTCAAGAGACTCAGATCATCAAACATGATGAAGGACAACTTTACAACATTTTGGTTTTTACAGTCTTTTGTAGAAATTTCTCCTTCTGATTTGCATTCTCTGGAATTCTTGCCAACATGATGTATTTTATATTTTCTACAAGGTCTCAAGCAAGGGCAGTGGTATGGGTGTAAGAAATCTACAACTGGCACATTGACTCTGTAACATTAAAAACTGCAAGTTATAGTTGTGGTGTAGTCCACACCTATTAATTATAACTTTACAAAACATTTGTAATACACTGCACTTGTGCTCTAAGTGCATAAAAACACACCAAAAATTAGCCGGGTGTACTGTTACCTTAAGGGTCTGTCTCACACCTACCAAATCCAAGAAACTGAGACTAAAAACTCAGTCTCTGTTCTTCTATTGTGTTTCCTACTGTGCCTACATGCCTACATATTGCAGCATTTGTGGTCTGTAAGATCACCCACTGAAGGAACAACTTTCAGTTCTCTGTGACAATAGGGTGAGCTGAGGACAGACTGGCAGTCTTTGGAGATGAATTTCCTACCCCTTGTGGGTTTCAGTTAGACTCGTAGCATTATTTGAACTTTTGTGGTTTAATTTTCTTTGTTGTTGTTTTAATTCTAATGGCAGAAAACAGGAAAAGAAACACCACCCGTCTGGAGGCAGTGAATCTCAGGATCTGAAGAGCAAATGACCATGTTTTCTCCTTCTGGCATTTTAAGATACATCAGCAGAGAAAGGACCCAGTAGTTCTGTAGAATGACAAAGGGATGTAGAGCTTCTCATTTCCTGGTAAAGATACCCAAAGCCTTAGGATCTACTGATGGTTTATGGCCTTCTGAACTAATTTCTGCCCATTAGCATTCAATCATGACTACAGGCTCACAAACTGTTCACTACAATTCTCTAACTAAGGCCTGAAAAAGAAAAATAGGGTAGAAGAAAAGCTATCATATGAGGGCTATCCTGTAGCAGCAATATTAGTTTCATAAAACACGTAGGAAAGAAAGTGTCTGCCAGCCTGATACTCAAATATTTGTTTCACTCAACTATTATGGTTTATACTTGTGCACATGTTATTTGCAGAACAGGAACTCAATCACTCTGGGAGCAATGGAAGTCCTTGGAAAAGGCAGCCAAAAAAGCCCTGTTTCATGGTCTTGATTTATAGAATTTATAGAATTACAGTAGACTGCCCTCCCTCTTCCCACTTCCAACATCTGTGGGCCAAATTCACTAACTTTAGGATGAAAAAGTAATGAAAAATATGTTTTCTCTGGCAATGTGGAAACCCAGCTGGGCAAGGTGGCTTGAATCAAGTGATCCTTTCAAACAGCAGGGAACTTTGGATGCAAAGATGAGCTCAAGAAGTATCCTTTAGTAACTACAGTTATTGAATACTTGAAGGAGGGATCAGATCTGTTTGTAATGTTCCCCTCTCACAGACACAAAGGACATTATAAAACAATATTTCTTATGTATATGCAGCGATTTTCCCTTTATATGTTTGAAAAAGAATCATAAAATAATTCCATTGTAAAAACAAATGGAAATGGAAAAGCCACTAAAACAAATAACTAATTGCTTCTTCGAGAGCAAAAAATGACAGCTGAGAGATAACAGTCACTAACTGCCAGCCATTTCCTCAAATTTCAGGGCTCATAAGCATGAGAGTTTTAGCTAGGTCCATCTTGATTAACATATGCAGAAGGCACCATTTGTGTTTCTTCCTTCTCTCATCCTCTTGGATGCCACAGCTTCCTATCCTGTGCTTCTGTTTCTAGCTGTCTCTCGCCATGCATTTCAGGAAAAGAAATCTAAATAAAGATCACAGCCTGTTCCATTATGTGCCCTTCCTCCTCTTCTCCTCATTCCTTGCATTTGTGCAGTATTGTGGCACCTATTAACTACCCATGTTTTCAGAATGACATCCTACAAGGTGCAGGATGTACCACTGTGCCCTAAAAATATCAACAACTGCATTAGTCTCACAATAATTAATGGCAGGCATTATGCAAATGACAACTTTTTCACTGCAAAATAATGACATTTCTTCATTTTGAGCAGAGTTATGCAAAACAATGAATTGGGGATGATAAATCACACAGGAGAATTAAGAAAGCCATAACATTCCTGCCCAGGCAGGCAGAAAGACAGACAGACCAACAATTTAGAACACATTGTTTGTTCTCAAACTGCTATTAAGAAATAAATAAAAGCATAGCCAGTCGGTCATTAGAACGTATGTATAATTTAGTTTCCTCCCTTTAGGCAACTATGCATAAGGGGATGTTAAATCCTAGCAATTGGATTATTACAAGTCACAAGCAAATTTTTTTTTATTAACCTTAATAAGTCATTCACTCAGAGACTAGAGTCATCAGACAAACAAAATGCATCACGTGGCATTCTCCTACACGTTAACTACTTTCTTATGCAAACATCATAATGTATAGCCATTATGGCTGCCCAAAAAAACAACCAACCCCAAAGTCAGTTTCAGTTTATTTTATTGCTTTTGTGCATGGCCATTTCCTGTGCCTCTTTATTCCTATGGTTTAGGTGCAAAAGAAAAGGAATGTTCTTACACCTTTTTCTCCATATTACGAACATCGTTGGAGAAAGACATAAGATCCTCTGGTAAGCCCAAGGAAGCTTCTCCATGGTAAAAAACCTAACACTGACCACGTGCAAGCACCCTCCCTTTCCCATGCCTTTCTCCAATACAGCCTTCCACCTCCTGAAAGAGCAATCAATCCCTGGCCAGTCCTCCCAGTGCCTCCTGCAGCAAGCCTGCCACAGGACAGTCTGTGAGCTCCCCAGAGCTATCATTCCTACACTGCTCACTGAAGAGTAGGCTTCCCAGTGGGAGTGAGATAGGAAGGTAGCTTTGAACTCCCCTACATACAACACTCCTCCACGGTTCCTTACAGTTCTCTCCTGCTGGAAGAGAAATATCTATAAGCTCTTTAATAGACAGCACTCCTGGATCTTTCTTTCTAGTGATTCCTGCTGGGAGAGTCTGATGTATCAAAGAATTACAGCCATTAAAGCTGGAAAGACCTATGGTATTTAATCTTTTACTCCATCCTCCCACCTGAGCTAGGGCATTCCTTACACCATTTTTTCTGATGTTCTATGTAGTCTAACTTTAAAGAGTGCCAAATAACTGAGCTCACACCTCTTCGTTGGGGAGGTTATTCCACAGTGGTATGTCATGAGACTGGAAATTTCCCAAGGTATTCAGTCTAATTTTACTTCTTTGTTTAGTTTTATTAAGCAGGCATTAGTTTTCAGACTCCCAATACTGCCATAAGAGCTCTCTTCTCTGTTAGTAGAGACTGAATGTGCACCAGTCTTCCTCACATCCACAGCTCACTATGGTATTTAACAACACTATCCCCTGAAAAAAGCTGGATTTGCAGAACCTAAAGATTATCCAAAGACTATTTTTATTCTCCACAGTGACTTTTAACGAGAACTGGTATGAACAAGGAATCAGGAGAAGACCTTTACAATCTTCTCTCCAGCCACATCAGCCACTTCCCACAGGAAGCACTGGTAGCAGTTCCAAATACACCTAAACCAGAGCATCAACAAGGACTACATATTCCCCATGATACCTGGAGGTTAAATTGTACAGCTCCTGTCAAGCATAGCAAGGGGAACTGGAAAAATAACAATTCGTGCACCACAGTGAAGGGTCAGCTCCAGCTTCATCTGACTAAATTAGGAAGATCAATCCCCACTTGTTCTTCACCCAAAGACAACTGAGTACATCATTAACATAGTTACATAGAGAACTCACAAAAGAGAACAGCTGTCCTGGAAATAACCGGTGTCTTTGGAAACAAAGTGGTTGCAGTTGACCCCCACCCCCCCAATCTATTTTAGAACTTTTAAGATTCAGTGCAATTCACCTCCCTTGGAACACTGCAAAAAAAATTCTCCACCTCCAGCCTCTCATCCGGAAGTTAATAACATTTTGCAGCTCTCCTTAAATAAAATCCAGCCCATCCTGGATCAATAAGACTGATGCCTATTTCCCTAATGGCAGCCGATTGCCATTTGCTATTCAAATCAGACTAGATAAATTACAGTACATGCCAAGGAACAGGCCAGTGAATTAAGACAGGCCTCCTGAGGACCAGAGATATTATTAATCTTTTAAGACACTATCATATTTCTTCTTGACAGTGTGCGTAGACTCCCAGACATGCTGCACCCAGATTGAAATATCAGCTGCTGCAAAAAAATCAATAGCATTAGAAACACAATAATTTTCTGTCTGCAGGCTTCCCACTGCCCCCTGCCCCCCCCCCCCCCCCCCCCCCCCCCNCATTTGTTTTAAAAGCCAGGCCTCAGATCTGAATAATAATTCTGGTAGGCAAAGTTGCTTTTGTTGTCATCCTTCACCACAGAAGCCACAATTGTGATTCTTGAACAAGACTGTGGTTTGCAGAGACAGCCTAAGGTACTCAAGGGTCACTTACCTAGTGTCTTTTACCCTTCTCTCCACACCCTCCTGCTCAGTCTCTTGCTTTCTCACTGCAGGCTTTATAAAGACAGATATTGCTAGAGCTCCCACTATCCCCAAGAAAAATGAAACAGGGACCTTGGGCCCGAAGTGACAAACAGATTGCACCTGACACGAAAGCACAAAGCTTAAGGGATTTCTACTCACACTGGCAGCAGAAAGGGTCAATTCAAACAATTCTGATCTCTTTAGACCTGTGGATGAATTCAGTAGAGGCTATGATCGCTAAGTAACCTGCCCCCAGTTTCTCAACTACTTTTTATGCTAAAGGGGAGAAAGATTCTACAACTGGTAGCTATTCCAGAAAGCATATCTTATGATTTATGAGAGCAGCAGGCTTAGGGAAGAACATATAGCTTAGGGGACTGGCAACAAGATGTTACAAGGTTTCTCCTCACCCTTGACATGATCTAGTTCCACTGTTTTAAAAAAAAACAAAAACACAACAAACCAATTATAAACCACAACAAAATGAGAAGTCTCCACACAATTCAAAGCACAAGAATATTCTGCATATAACTGAGTAAGAAAAACATCTACAGAAATGGAACAGAGTGGATAAATCAATTCCAGGTTGGCTAAGTTGCTCCTCAAGGCTGCCAGATTGTTGGCATCCCAGGTCAACAGTGACCAGAAAGAGTTGATGAATGTCCCAGTTGGGTGAGAGGAGTAAGGTGATGAAATCATTCAAGTTACATCACAATTAGCAGTTGCCTTCTGCCCTTAGAACACTGTTAGCAGCATCAACAGGACCCGAGACCAAGAATATTAACTCTCCTCTGGCTCTTGCAGAACCTTAGAGGCTTCAACTCAATCTCCACTTAAAAAGTGAGGTAAGCATGGCCACAAGCAATATAAACACAGCCCTGCCTTCTGATGGCCCAACAGCTGTGGCCTACCAGGAAGGTGCTCATTAGTCAAAGGATGAGGAGCCAGCCTGGGTGGTTGTGGGGTATGCTCTGCCTTCTCTGTGTTAACATGGAGCAGAGGACTTTGCTCCTCTCCTTCCTTGGGATTCTCAGCACAGTACCTCTCCCCAGTGCAAAAAATGATGAGCCTAGACAAAAAGGAGAGCAAACTGCCATCAGGCTTGTTGCTAGGGAGGGGGTAATTTTAATTAGAGCTGGCCAGTGGATGAAAATTTTGCTTTCTCCACTGGGACAGAAATAACAGGTTTCAAACATTCTAAAAAATAAGCTGGCCAAATGCCTTCAAGACCTACAAGCCTCAAGTTTTCAATCTCTGTCACCAGAAGTGACCAGAAAGTTCTCTCGATCAAAGGCTTTGTGCTAATGAGAAAATGGAGCATTAGGATCAAATGACACCTTGTCAATAGTGTTCTGACAGCTCTAAAATTAATACAACAGCACCATGATGCAATTTTCAATTAGGAAATGAGTTACTTCCCAGTAACTTGCATATCTGAGGAGAAGACTTAAGATTCAGCTCTTGCTCCTGATTCTCCAGAAGCTAGATTTGATTTGTGCATCTGGGTGGAACTGCTCCTGATATATACAAGTATCACTCTACTTCCAGTAGATTTTATGCCATGTGGAGCCTAGGAATATGTTGATGATGCTTTGTATAAATAATACAAATTTCATTGCCTTTTTTTTTTTTTCTTGTGAGTTTGTCACCTTCCTAAATTAAATTCTGCTTTCAATATTCCAGGAAAAACCTGTCCCTGAAGCAGCAGAAGATGTCTCAGTACCTGGATTTAATTTAGGAAGCTGAAACCAAAGTACTTGCAAACATGTCATCGTGAGCCATGTGCATGTCTACAAGACTGTGAGTGAGCAAGCAGTGTGGGGGCTAAGGAATAAATACTGAAGTACCAGAGCAGGCAACATCATGGGCAGTAAAAAAGGGATTTGAACGTATCACCTTCCCTCTGCTATCCTCAAATCGCTCCTCAGCTTGCTGCTTCTCTCTCCCCTATAGCCTGCTCCTATCTGTTTTACTTCATCTAACTACAGACCGTTGCTGCTTTGATCTTGCACAGTGAAAATCATTAGTTCACACAATACTAGAGTTAGCAGCAGCAGAGTTTCTTAGAAGATGCCAGGCTGGCATCTGGCTTTGAGCAACCTGATCTAGTGGGAAGTGTCCTTCCCATGGCAGGGGGGTTGGAACTAGATGATTTTTAAGGTCTCTTCCAACCCTGACAATTCTATGATTCTATGTCATGGCATCTGTTCCAAGCCAATTGGGACCTACAAATATCACCAAGTGAGAGAGAGAAGAGGAACTCATTTCTCCAGATCAGATAAGAGGCTAAAACAATCTCTTCATGAACAATCTCAATAATGAACAGAGTCATGTCAGGCCTTCTAACAAGTTCCTACAGCAGTCCCAATAAGGCAGTGCTAGTCTTCAGCTACCCTAGAACCTGTGCCACATCTATGTAGAAGGCTCCAAAGCTGCAACTGGGCTGCACCAAAGACACAAATTTCACACATCAAAGTATATTACAGTCATTATACCAAGAATGCTCTGTCTTTATGTTTGTGAACATACCAAACACCTGAGTATGAACTGAGGCCTTGGAAAGATAACTTCACATCCCTGGACATTGTAACAAGATTTTCCTCATACCAAACTTATACACCAGCAGCATGTATCTTTCTCCTACTGTAAACAGGAAATTACTCATTTACTCCTCTCTTTTTAAAGCTGTTACATGCTACCCTATGCCCTCCACTTTTCCCACATTTGGAAAAGAAATCATTTCTGCTGTAACTGCCCATACAACTATTGTTCACGTTCCCCTGATATTTTTCCCTTGAGAAGCCAGATCATCAGTGTAGAGGACTGGTATTAGCAAGGCCATGTAATGAGATCGACTCCATCATGCTGAAAATATACTCTTGGGATTTAAAAGAAGCTGTGCACATCCTCCTCCTGACATTTCTGTTTCTAAAGCAAAGGATTAGACTGAGGGCAAAAGTACTGCACAAATAAAGCATTAGGGCCATTGCTACTGGTCCAAGCTGGTTCAGAGGAGGTTCTCTAGACAGCCTCCTCTGGATAGATCCTGCTGGAACAGTGTCTGCAGACTGTAATGCTTAAATACCATTCAGAAGTTAAAACACTAGTGACAAACCCAGTTAGGTTTAAAGCCAGATTTCCATTGCAAAACACCCTGCATGCCATCCCTGCTGACAGGCAATGCCAGGCACCGCTGTCAGCTCCGGGGTACAAAAGAAAGAGGAAGAAAGTAAATGTATCGCAAGTTTAAGGCACAGACACATACTGCTAACAACTGCTGTCTGATATTCTTCTTTATTCCCCAGTCTCACCCCAAGACACTGCTCTAATTTTGCAATCCAGAGGACAACTGGTCTTTGCACAGAAATCTACCCACAGGCTATAACTCCAGGAGTATTCATCTTACCCTGTGCTTGGCCTCTTTAGTCACAGGTGCTGAACAAGCCCATCCTTTGAGGAGGAAGCAGTACAAGGATCATCAAACTGTGGTTCTGACTCACTAGAATAGTCTACCAGCTCATTTCTGTAAAAGCAAGTGTTTAGAGATGGAAATTTCAAGTGCTTTTAGGTGAAAGGAGCTGGGAGAAAAGTCACAGTACAACATCTCCATGCTAGGAGGGTGGAATAGGGAGTCAAAAGTGGTACGGGCTGTACAGAATGCATCATGTGAAAAGAAGAAAAAAGGAAGATCTGTCTGGAAATAGTCAAAAGACATAAAAGATGCAAAGGGAAAAGCAGACAACACTGAATGATGAGAAGGATGGGGATAAATCAGGATTTTGGGGGTGGTTGGTAGAAGAAAGACTAAGAATTGAAAATATGTCAGCAAATTCAACCAGACTTCAACCAACCAGCACGGATGGAGTGCCCTCCCTAAAAGCTGCAGGTAGGTAAAATCTGTGTTTCCTTTTCTGGTCATTAGCCTCTATGTCTAGCAATAACTTGAGAGCAAACCATTTTTGAGGGCTTTGTCAGCTCTTCTTTCCATACAACTTTCACAACTTCCTGTGCATGGCCAGAAAAATACCCAAACAAAGCATGTATTGTTAGCAACTTTGGATCTTCTCACCTCATGTTAATGATCCAGTTCAGCTGAGGTCAGAGGTGACAAGAAGTCACTAGTACACAGTGAGCTCTGTTAAATGAGCCTGGAAAAGGTAACAAACTTCTGCACAATAAAACTCCCCATGGTACATTGAAAAGAAATTGCTGCTGACGTTCCCTGGTTGCACTCTTAATAAAGGAAGTCAGGGAAGAAATAAGGCCTGACACCGAGAGCTCAGGAGCATCCTAGATCTTCTCTTTCCTTTCAGTGGGACTCACACCAACGAGCTCCCACACAGCTGTGGGAACTGAGCCCTACACCTGTGTAAGACACTTTAAGCAAAGCATTTCAGTAAGCCACAGCCTCCTCCTTTGTCTGAAGAAATAATCCCTCCAAATCATGGCTAATATTTCCTGAGGGGGCCGTAAGGGAACATCTCACACTGTGGCAGGCCTGCTGCCTCTCTTCACATGGGTAGAAATACAATTTTCTCACATTCACACAACTCTATCCCTGCACTGGAACCTCTGGTGGAGACACTCCCAGATCAGTTGCAGGTTTTAATTATGAGCTGACAGTACCTCTGGCTGGCTTTGCTCGAACCGGCATGTGTCACTGAAGCCGATGGGAAATAGGCAAGGAAGAGCCCCAGTTTAATTAGCCTGAATATTTTTACAGTGATCATTTTCTACAAGCAAACCCTCCCACATCTTATTTGTCACCTGTCAGGTTGCTGTTCTTACCACCACGAATCTCTCCTTGCCTCTTCATGTCATAAAAAAAAAAAGTGGTAAAATGACAGACAGATGCAAACAAGATGTTGGTAATTACAGGACTGGCTATGGCTGGTGGTTGTTTGAACATCGTTTCATTTCTTCCAATCAAACAAGTCCTTGGACTTCAGAGCCCTAGAGCTTCAGACAGGGGTGAAGCTGATTATATTAGGACATTACAGTGCAGACTGGCAGATCAGACAAAGTGGATTTCACTCAGTAATTAAACTGCAGTATCTTTCGTCTGAAGTCCAGGGCAGGATTAATCGAAAGGTAGCTCTTTATCATTGTGATTAGTGCTGGGATTTGAAGAGTGAGTCTACAGATTCCTGATTTGATAGCTCATCCTGGGTACCAGCTTATCAGTGCCTGCACATCTGTCTGACTTGTAAAAATAGCATCAGGTCAAGATCTATTTGCCAAGTTGCACCATTTCCTTTGTTTTATTTTTAGATGGAGGAAATTCAGATTGATTAAAATATTACAGTGTCCTTTGTCTTTCTGTGGCAGGACAAAGATTTCTATTTAAGACCTGGTAACGTATAACTCTGTCCCCATCCTAAACTGCTTTCTATCTGTGGAACAGACTCCCAATTTTCTTTGTAGCTTTACCTTTATTCTTCAGGGTCCAAAAAAAATCCACCTGAGCTTGGGAAACACAACAATACAAATTTAAAAGACAAGAGCTTTATATCTATTCTAAAGTGGTCTAGCAAATCAAGTTTCAAGCAGCTCTTAAGATTTGCTGGAAAAAAAACCCAGTCTTAAAGATTTTGGTTTTGTGTTGGCATTGTATAAAATCCCTAATACCATATGCCAGTTGATGGTTTGGGGTTGGGGTTTGGTTTGTTTGTTTTTATGTTTCCAGAAAGCTTGCAATGCTGCTGTTTCTCCTCACAAATGGGAAAACTTGCTCTATGCAGCCAGAGAGTTTCCTCATGCTGCTGGGCAGGGAAGCAGCACTCCTGGCACCTGCCCTGATCTACTCACTGGAGGAGACTATCTACAAGGGGAAGCAAGGCAGGAAAAGCAATGGATATCTCTTTTTTTACTTTCTTCTGCAAGTAGTCACTATGTTTAGGAAACAGAAAAATCAAGGAAAGGGAAAGGGAAAGACTTGTGCCTCTCATCAGCAAAGCAGAGTTAGGATCCAACTTCAAATTCTGGAGATACTCTCTATCTAGTATCTGTTGCAGACAATGCTGTTTCTCATTAGACTATAGGGAGAAAAATCCCAGTTAGGATTCCAGCAGCTTCCAAAAGTGTATGGTGGGTGGCTTGGCAGTTGCCCTTAGGAAGTCACAAACATTTTTAAGTTCCTTTCAACAAGTTTTCAAGCCATGGCAGTCACAAGAAACAGTGAGCCATAGACCGCTATTCCTGTGTTCCAACTTCTCCCCAACAAAGGGCTGATAAAAGAGAAATGTATTTGTGAAAATATTAATAAAAATTTCTTTGCAGCTGAATAGGGGTTTTGCAAGACAAATGCTTTTACTGAAAATGTTAAGAATTTTTGTGGAAAAATCTATGCTGAAAATCAAAAGTATTCTCTCTGAAAGTCATAGAATCAATCATAGAATGACCCAGGTTGGAAGGGACCTTAAAGATCATCTAGTTCCAACTCACCTGCCATGGGCAGGGATGCCACACACTAGACCAGGTTGCCCAGGGGCACATCCAGCCTGGCCTTGAACACTGCCAGGGATGGGGCATCCACAACTTCACTGGGCAACCTGTGCCAGTGCCTAACCATCCTCTGGGTAAAGAACTTCTAATCTCCAGTCTAAATTTCCCCTCCTTCAGCTTGTAACCATTCCCCCTTGTCATATTGCAACTAGACCACCTGAAAAGTCTCTCCCCTTCTATTTTGTAACCCCTCTTTAGGTACTGGAAGGCTGCTGTAAGATCCCCTCAAAGCCTTCTCTTTTCCAGGCTGAACAACCCCAACTCCTTCAGTCCTTTAATCATCTTTGTGGCCCTCCTCTGGACTTGCTCCAACAGGTCTACATCTTTTTTATGCTGAGGAGCCCAGTACTGGATGCAGTACTCCAGGTAGGGCCTCATAAGCACAGAGCAGAGAGGCAGAATCACCTCCCTAGCTCTGCTGCTCATGCCTCTCCTGATGCAGCCCAGGATTCGGTTGGCCTTCTGGGCTGCGAATGCACATTGCTGGCTCATATCCAGCTTATCATCTATCATGACTCCCAAATCCTTCTCTGCACAGCTGCCTTCAAGGAGTTCCTCTCCCAATCTGTATTCATATCATACCCAGATGGAAGACCTTACACTTTGACTTATTAAACTTCATTTTATTTTCATGGGCCCACTTTTCACATTTGTCCCGGTCCCTCTGGATGGCATCCCATCCTTCTGAACTATCAACCACACCACTCAGCTTTGTGCCATCTGCAACCTTGCCTTCCAAAACAAAAAAATAATGTCACAACTTATACTGCTTTGTTTCACCAACAGAACAGTCCAGAGCCTACCACATTCTGGACAATTCAGATGTGATTTAGAATAGTTTGGCCCATCTCTACATCAGGATAATCTCTAAAATATCCTTTGACATTTTGCCTATAGCAATGTCTCCTCTCATTTGTATGAATTTCTGATGTGGATTATAAAGATCTAAAAGCAGGGGCAATCCTTAATTTGTACTCAAACATTTACCAGAAACAGATCCTAATTCTGTTTGGGGACTGGGTAGTACCACAATCCAAATAACAAACTCAACAATTCCCTAGGCAAACTATTTTATTTGCAGCTTTATTGTTATTGTTATTTTTGTAGTGGAATTTAGAGAGAAAAAAATCCAAATTATTTATAACCATTAATTTTAAGCCTTGAAAGCTATTTCACAGCTCTCAGAGCCATAGAAGATCCTCAGTATCGTGCAGTCTGATTCCCATACAATAAAGAACTTACAATTCTATGCAGTAATTCCCATAGCAATTCCAATGATTAGTGTCTGAATGGGCATTTTTTACTAATGCCTATGATCTTAATTTAAGAAGTTAAACCAGCAGAATATCACCAAATATGTTGGAAACCTGTTTTAATAAGACTTTCACTGCTAAAACACTTAAAAAATGGGGAGAGAAGAGGAAATCTAACCAAGGAAACAAGCAGAGGCACAGAAACATCATACAGGTGAATGATGAATAGTGCATTTTTTCATCAAGTAATTAAGACAAACAAGTAATACCAGCCAGAACAGTTTCAGTAATCTTTGTTTAAATGGTGAGCAAAATACATCATAAAATCTCACTGCTATACTTGCCTTCTGTAGAGTTGTGAAGGTAAGACTTTTATTCTCAGTCCAGCTCCTGATACTGTAGATATAGATTCAACTTACATAGGGATTTTAAAGCTAGTATTCAGACCACTAAACTATTCCTCAGACCAAACTGAAAACAAAATGCAAATGCTCTCATGCTGTTTCCTTCCTGTCTTTCACCATTCCCCCCACTTTTCCTCTGAAAATTCTAACATGTTTTTAAAATATTATTAACCAATCTAATAAGTACCAGCCTTTAGATTTTTTCCTCATTCTGAGCCTTTGTATTATGGCTTTGATCTTAAATTCAGTCTCTTCCCTCCAATCACAAGGACTAAAAACTTATTGCATAAACAAAAACAAAGATCCTGACATTATCTGTTTACCTCAAGAGCAGAACCTTTAAGAAAAACACTAGATATTTTGATACTTTCAGTAAAACTGCAACCACTGCCAGCAAAGTAAAACATCAGTCTAGGTGTGCACTATCCCTTTATTTTTCACACCAGGTGAAAACACTGAATTTCCACAAAAAGAGCCTTGCAATTGTGAGTTGTTCTGAAGAAAAGCTGTATATCATAACATATCCATCATTTCACAAAGTGATAATCAACAAGTGCTTCCTACCACAGAGGAATGGAACCTAGAATGCCAAATCCTGGCTGTGGGGACACACAGACTTTCTTATTAATATAAACCATGGTGAAATTTGTCCCAGTGTAAATACAACAACTAATGCTATGTTTTACAGAGTTCTTAAAGAACTGCAATCTTCATCCACTAACCACCTGGAAAAGAGGAAAACAGGTCTTTCAGCATGACTTTGTTTTTTGAATTTGAAGCACAGCTGAAAGCTTGGATAAGTCCAGCTAAGAGAGGAAGAGAAATTCCTAGCCATCAGTAACAAAAGTAACTGCATATGTTCCCCAAAGTCAGAAGATGCTGTCATCATCCAGTTCCTAGGCCATATGTTAGTCAGATGAACTAAACTGATCCATAAACCTAACCAGGAAGTTATGATGAGGGTTGAAACTGTGAAGCACTGATTAAGAATCTGTTTTGCTCAATTAAAAGACATAACCATAATTACTTTCAGTTGAGTCACTCACAATCTTGTAATGTACCCATCCTCAAATGATATTTATCATCATATACTAAGTATGTCAAGTACTTATTCCATTAATAATACTTTGTACTTCTAGTCTGCTTTTTATCCCAGGAGACCAAAGCACTTTGTGATCATGATTTAATCAATGCAACCACCACCCCTGCATTGGAAATAGTTGGCTGGAATCCACTCAGTGACCCTGGATGACACATGGAGATGTGATCCTCACTTTTCTATCTCCTATCTCAAGTCTTAACCAGAAGACAAATCATTAAGTAACAAAACTGAGTGACAATGGCTTCCCCAAATTCACCGAGTACTGAGCACATAGTAGATTTGTTAGAGATCATAAACTTTGCCTTTATCAAGGAAGAGTATATGAAAACCAAAAATATCAAAAACCACAACTTACAATTTCCTAAACTAACACCAAGTTTGTCAGGGTAACAGTATCTTATTCTATTACATGATCATTAGGCAGGATTACAGTCTCCCTCTCCCATGTTATGCTTACAGGCAACAAATGAGACTGTCCAATGTCGAAGATTAACAAATAGGAGAATTAAATAAACAAACTGGTCTTGCTAATTTCTAGTCTCCAAGTTTGACTCTTGGGGAAGTTTCATGAAACTCAACCCTTCAGTGCTAATGGTCATGAAAATATAAGGTTCTCCTCAAAATATTTATAGATTGCTTTCTAGAAACAGTTTAAACAGCATTAGTAAAATTCAAAAGCTTCTCAGACTTCATCACCAAAGGAATCTATCCTTTCAAGTTCCTCTAAATACAGCACAAAATACTTGGCTAACTTTTTATTTAGTTTCACTTAGATAAAATACTTACTGAAGTCAATGGAGGCTTTCCTGGAGTAAGGGCTGAGAGTTTGTAAAGGACATGATTCTTATTTTCATGCTAGAACATAGCTGCAGAAGAACATCAGTGCATGGATGGAATGGAAGAATAAAAGGTTCAGACTTCACAGGGTTGTTTCTATAAGGATTCTTTCTTCAAGAAAAATGAGTTGGTGTACAAGACCAATCATGTGGGATTAGTTGATACCTGACATGATCTATAACCTTATATTACCAGCTTAAAATAAATAGTTCCAATAATGATACCTGTGGAACGATCAACACATGCTATACACTACCTAGAATTATAAACCAACAGTTCAAAACACATGGTATACACCTTGAGTAACTTCAGATAATAGGCATTTTTCCTTTGTACTCCACAATTCAATAAACTGCAAGTATTCAAACACTTCCTTCTCTTATGCTGCACAGATTTCAGTAACATGGACATAGATTCATTTCTGTTTGATATGTATTGCAATTAATACAGAAGATGGTGGAATACTGGAACAGGCTGCCCAGGGAGGTGGTTGAGTTCCCATCCCTGGAGGCATTCCAGGTGAGGCTTGCCAGGGCTCTGGGCAAGCTGATCTAGTTGGGGATGTCCCTGCCCAGTGCAGGGGGGTTGGACTAGATAGGTCCCTTCCAACCCTAACCATTCTATGATTCTATAAATACAATTCAACTTGTAGTGAATTTTTCTATTATTAGTAGCTATAAATACATGGCAATCTGGGAACTCAAGTTCTAGTCACATCACTCAGCAAATGTGCTGAGCAGGCTTTTATACTGTCAGGTACATGAACAGTTAAACTGTATACTAATTATTAACTGCCCATTTCACCCCCAGTGCATGGTACAATTAGAATGAGCATTTACAAGTAAAAATCTTGGCCTCTGGGCTCATCTGAACTGCCAGAGGATTGCTGCTATAATCAGATCAGCATTACTAAAACCAACTGGTCTTGATCTGGCCTCCCTTCTTGATATGACAGACCATCTAAGAGAGGATCAGAAATTACCTCTACTAACTGCTATAAAAGGGTTTATCCTAAAGCAGTATATGGTAGGATTATCAGCAATAGATCATACACTAGATGTGGTTACAAGTTTGGATTTCAGAGCTCAAAGCATTTGCTCAGAACTTTCAAGTGCCACCAGAAAAGCCCTAGGGCTTAAGCAAATCTGGACATGGCTAGCAGATATGACTACCACTTCTGAGTATTTTGGGAAAAGCAGCTGAAGGCCAGGAGGTGCATCCTACAACATCTCACATGGTACTAAATACCTATGTTTGAGCCCTTATTGTACAGACAGTGCATGTGAACCTTTCCATCTACTCACTGCTTTCAGAACTTTTTATCCTTAGCACAAATGCAAGAAAACAAAAATATTTTTGTTTCTCGCCAAACACAAAATAAAATATTAATGCAAAGCTCAGCTCCCAGAACACTACTTTATGCCCTTCATGTCTTGGTTGAGGAAATTCATACCCTATCTCTGCAAACTAAACAGGCTGCAACATACAAAACTTCCTCTGACTGAGGGGAAAACCTGTAATTCTAAGAAAGAACATCACTCCTAAGTTTTCTAAATACACTGAGCTCAATCTTGACAGGAATTCAGGAACAAAGTCCTGACCGAACAAACTGTTGGACTGCATTTCCTCCGACTCTTGAATTTGCCTTTCAAGATTATCAGACTGGATTTTTCAGACTACATCGAGAGTCAATGCTAGTCTCTCAGACCAGCCAGCACACTTACCCCACTGATCTCAAATGTTTGCCCAGATGCTGCAGGTTGGTTTTATTTGCTCTTGTTCTCACCTTTCTTATTCACACACTGTGAAAGCTACTGGGAAGTCAAGCTGACATGAAGAGACTTGTCTAAAAACCCAAAAATACCTCCCTGGAAAGCTCACCCAGTGCACTGTCAAATTTCAGAAATATGAATTCAAAAATGCAGACTTATCCATATTCATTCAAGATCTCACAGGGATGGTAAATACTATTAGAAGTTTTACAATAAATAGGATGTCAGGTAGTGATAAGACTAGGGGGAATGGATACAAGGTTGAGGAGGGGTTATTTAGATTAGACATTAGGAAGAAGTTCTTCCCCATGACGGTGGGGAGACACTGTGCCATGTTGCCCAGAGAGGTGGTGGCAGCCCCAGCCCTGGCAGTGTTGCAGGCCAGGCTGGCTGGGGCTGGGAGCAAGCTGCTCTAGTGCCAGGTGTCCCTGCCCTTGGCAGGGGGGTTGGAACTACATGAGCTTTAAGGTCCCTTCCAACCCTGCCAATTCTATGATTCTATACTATCATCTGCTTTCTCATCTTCACTACTCAAAAAAACCTCCAAACAACAGGCCAACACTGTTAGAAGCATTCAAACTGAATCCTATATTCTTATGACTCTCCAGTTTCTTTCTAGTTCACTCCTACCTGGTTTTTCCACTGGCAGAGGTGGTGCTTTTTGATGCCTGTATTTTCCCCAGTATGTCCATTAACAACAAGCCTTGGTTTGGAGTGCTGAAAGATTTGGGTAGTGCAATGTGCACCCACAGAGGAGACATGGGTTTGAATTGTAAGCAACTTG
Organism: Bucco capensis; assembly: GCA_013396975.1. Taxonomy (NCBI): domain Eukaryota; kingdom Metazoa; phylum Chordata; class Aves; order Piciformes; family Bucconidae; genus Bucco; species Bucco capensis. The sequence continues at coordinate 1,612,466 of VWZO01009773.1, forward strand.
AGGGACCTTGGTCAGTGGAGCACAGACATATTAGAACTGCACAGTTATTGAAATGGGAGGCTCCACATGTAGAGTGCTACTGTTGAATTCTTGAGTGTTTTTCTTTCAGAGGCAGTATACAGTCTCTGAATTCAACAAGAAATCAAATTAGGACTCCTGGGTTCCATTTCTAGCCTGCCACTTACCCAGGATAAGATATTGGGCAAATCATTTAACATAAATATGCTTCGGTTTACAGAGCTAAAATACTGCACATGGGTGCAGTAAGACTGATGAAAAGTACTATAAGAGTATTATTAAACTGCCTTCTCTCAGGTTTTTTTTGAATTTCTTATCAAACAAGGATCTCTTAACTATCCTTGATGAATTTTAAAGCCTTTTAAAGTCTTAAGAATCCCCTTTTCAAAGGACAAAATTCTTTGCATGTCTAACAATTTACTTGCAGACATTTTAGAATAAGGCTACATATGGTGCCAGTAGACTAAAACAATTTAAGAAATTATTGCCTTCAAATCCCAACAGAGAGTGGCAGAATATGCTAGGATCTCTTTACATGTCTTTAGTTTATAGGTCTGGGTATGTGTGAGAAAGGGCAGACATCTCCTTCTCCATCACCTCAGTCCTGCCCCAAAGGCTATTCAGTTTCACTCCATTTGGTCTGTGCTTGGGCTTTGTCAAGCAGCTACTGGTTTGTATAACTTTTCCAAACCAATTAAATTCTCTTAAATTTAGTCTTTGAATGCATAAATTAATGTTCATCAAAACCCTGAGGATCAGTTGCAGCGGGTTAGAACAACTAAGGGCAGTCAGCATTACTTCAATTAATATTTAAGAGAGATCAATAATTTCATATGCAGCCAAATTTGGCAATAGTGTGAGGTAGCCATGCTGAGACTAACAGCTCTATCCACTCAGTGCTAATCTTTACTCAGAGTATATGTGAAACTAAAAGAACTCATAAAGTGTAAATGAAAAGAATTTAGGAGCTAATAAGATGTTTCATCATTATCATTATGTACCAAGTAGGAGAAGTCCATCTTCTCATAACCTGCAAAGCTACACAGTGTTCCTATTTTACACACAGAAAAGAGAAGACTAATGTTTCTAGGACAATTCCCCAATTTTGCTTATTCAGCTTGAGACATCATGCATAGAAGAATCCTCGATAACTTTTAAACTGCTTACAGCCTTCATCCAGACTTTCTTTAGAGTCTATGAATAGAAGTGAGTCCTTGTATGAGGGTCTATTTCAGATGTTTTTCCTGAAAAGAACAGGCTGAACCACACTTCTTAGTGCCTAATATTCTCCAGCTGACTGCAAAGGGAGTCCAAATGAGGATGGAGGAACCTGCACCACATGCAACTAAATGCCAGCAAGAAGCTCCTTTGACCCTGGTTTTCAGAAGCTCTGAGCATTTCTGGCCCCTAATGAAATCCATAAAAGCTACAAGTGCTTAGCCCTTACTTGAACCAAAGATGCATAAGGAGGAGCTTTCCAGAATTAAAGCACAGTAATTGGGAGATCATGTGGAGAATTCATTAACAGTTTGTTAATTCAAAACATTAACAGCGTAAGCACAAAGTAGGAGCCTTACTGCTCCTGCAGTCTGGGTTCTTTTGGTTTTTGAGGTGATGTCATCTCTCCAGCTACAAGTAACACAATGTTCAGGCTAGCCATGAGAAGGTTTAATAGAGGATGTTCCACTAGAGACACCATCACTTTAACCACAGTTGGACCCTGGTGCAACTTCACAATGAGCTCTTCTGTTTGCAACAGCACACAACAAACCTGCTTTAGAGCAAGAGGGACTGTCACCTGGAGGGTTTCTACAGCTTTTGTAGAAGTTGTGCAGCTGCCTCTCTTGCTCTTTGCAAGCATTATTTTTCCTCCTTTCCTCCTTAGTGAAAAAAAAAAGAAAAGAAAGCAAGCTGATCACAGATGGAAAATTAAGTATTGCCAGGATGGTCAATATACCCAACAGCCATTCAAACTGGTCTGATAAATGAAAGCATTTTAATAGTTGCAACCAAAATAAGCGACAGAAGGTGGGAAAAGAAATGCATAATTATGCCAGCTAGTAGGGCACTGTTTATGTTTTATCAATTGGAGCATCACAAAGTACAGAGAACACAAACCACTACCAGCATTAGTACTGGCATATGAAATCACAGGTATGTGTGGTACATGAAATTTAGAAAGAAGCTTAGTTTCTCCAATTGCTGTGTCAGGGTTGTAAACTGCTAGTTGAAACCCCACTGCCAGGAGGATTGCTCAAAAGCCTAAAATGGCCAATCCCAATCATGATGCAATGCAATTGCTTTAAATTCACTCCATTCCCTACACGATGCCTTCACGTTTTCTTAGAAATACCAGAGATGAGGTAAACAAGATTACATAAATTAACAGAATTATCCTCTGCTTTCATATGGTCACCTTGACCTCCAAGGGCCCAAGTAGCAAAGAAAAGGCCACAAAGTATTAAAAGGAAGGAAGGTCTTCATGGCTGTCCTTTCTTTCCCCTTCACTATGTGACTTTTCAGGGACTTTCCTGCATGTTAAGCATCTTTTTTGCATTGCTTAATATTGTTATTAATAATTCATGTTTTTGTCTTTCTCCTCTCACTCTGACAACTTTTATTTTTAATCAATGGGCATGTGTCAAATTACTTTGTTATTTATTTATAATGTAAGCTGACAAAAGAATGGGATATGTGCTATAAAGCTGAGAGTGTTTCTTTCATACATCTCATATCCTTAGTAATAACTATGTGTCTTGTTCTAATCAGTAGGGTCCAAAAAACTAATTTTGTCACAAATAACGGAGGACTTACACAGCAGATTTGTACAACTGGATGTCTCTCCTCTGTCCCCATGGTCATGCACTGAAATCAAAACATGTAGGTTTCTTTTCTTACTTGCACATTGTCTTTGAGAAAGGAAAGGAGTGCATGAGGGTGCTAAGAACAATATACCAAATACTGATGCACTTATTCAGACAAATGTATTACCCAGATCAATCTGCTTGGTCCTCTAACTTTTCAGTTCTCACAAGCTCCTTACAGCAGAAACTCCTACCGCTCAGCTAACAAAACTCAAACAGAATCACTAACTTGCCCAAGACTAGAGAGGAATTCAGTAGCACAATATCTGCTTCAACTGGCAGCCCACTCTGCCTCATAATGCATGGGAAAAATGCATAAGGAGGCATCTTGCCTCATAAATCTGGGAAAACAATTAAACATTTCCTCATTGAACATGTGAGAAGTAAGCTACTGATTGCAATTGGCTTCCACATTACATACTTGAGATTTGCCACTTACGCCCCTTCCATGCAGACATATTTTACCTTGCTGGCTGCTTGAGAACTCAATTAGTTACTCTCTGGATTTGTTTTTGTCAAACAGTAAAAGCATCCTATAGTTTCAGCTGAATTAAAGTCAATGCTGTGAGTGCCTTGGTGTGTCCCGAGGCAGGAGGCAGCCCTGTCTGGACTGTGGGAATGGTTTGGTGGAGCTGAGGACTGTATTCCACAGCAATGTTTGCCTGCTGGACAGGATGTTGTCATACAGGGTGTAGTCATCATAAAATAAAGTCAAGCACAAAGCTATGAAAAAAAAAAGGATTGGACATTTATTTTTGAGAGGAAAGGATACTTGCGCCATGCAAATTCCAGTTCAAAGGAGGGCACAGACTGAGGTTGTCCACTTAGGCTCCTTCTGCCTGAAAAGCTCCTTCTTCACATTCTCCTATAGTCACCACCACATGTTGAACACTCAGTGGGGACATGTATGACATTTTCACTTCAAAGCCTAGAGAGAGGGTTGCTGCAATAAAGTAACAAGCCTCTACACCCTGTGCCAAGCACACCATAGTATCAGCAGATACCGGGTCCAGCAGAGTTATCTGTTACAGCTCTGAAAGCCAACCAAGTGACACAGGATATCAAAAATCTCCAACCAACCACATGGGCTGGCCAGTGAATTTGAGGAGGAATGTCAGAGAAAGCAAGGTAGAGGATTACAGTACTAGAGCATCATGTTGTTAGAGCTATGGTTTGGGAGAGGGAAAAAAAAATTAGTTTCAGAATGAACTGCCATAGTCTACACATACACATTTGCTTTTACTTTCAAGTTAGATGGTGTTTCATTCTACTTTTATTAATCCACCATGGAAGAGAGAACAAAAATGGAAGCATTTTCTTTGATGTTATCCCAGCCTTAATGCTTGCTTTCATTGCCTTCTTCACCACACACATCATGCTGAGAATAAGCATGGCATTCAGAAAGGGATTGTCCCTCCTGATTTAGAATTCAGGGACACAAAGAATACAAATGCCTATTTCTTATGAGTAAAGACCAGTTGGTAGCCAGATCTCCTCCATCTTAAGCCTGCTTTTGATACAGTTATTAGAGAATTCAGACTCCAATATGACCATAATCAAGTGGACAGTTCACCGATTTCTGTCACAAACACCACCAAAATCTGAATGATCCATTGTTTTGTCGATGAAGGGGAATAGACTGGATCATTCAGATTTTGAGTGCCAGAAGAAACTACAGCCATTTAACATACTTTAAACAATAGAAATACAGTAAACCCAGGATAACACTTAGGTGTCATAACTAACCCCACTGCGTAACCAGGGATCAGGCACCTAAGACATCTAGACAGCTCGAGAACTGGAGATTATCCTTGCCCAGGGAGAGGAACCAACCAGTCCAAAACTTGTGACACTGCTGAGGAATTAGTCTGATTTCTGACCTAAGAGAGCACTCTCTAGCCTTCTAATCTACCCTCCTCTCCCAGAACCACCTCACAGAATTTCTATTTGTGTTACCACTTAGGGATAGCATAAGCAAGCAGGAAGAGAAAAGCATTCTTATCTAGTACACTCAACAACTTCATGGATTTTAGAAGGCCAGCAGAAAACCCTCTGGATGCACAGATGAGCTGAGCTGCAAGACAATTAAAAATCTAAGCAATTATGAAATAAGGCTTTTGTGCTAGAAAGCACCAGCTCTCCCTGGATATGAAATAATGCCCATTTCTGCTCACTGTCTTTCCTTATCTGATTCAGGAACACAAAAGCAAATGTGGGTATGAGTTATTCAGTTGTTGCTGGAGGTTTTTTTTATTTGCTTTGTTTTTTCATATGAACATGGTTTTATTTAGGGGTGAGATTTTCATAATATGCAGCACTAGTCTATTTAATACTAAGTGTATGGTAAGCTCACGTGGACTTCCACAGAAATAAAGTCAAGTCATTGCTGATTTTTGAGAAGCTTACCCAAAATAACCCCCCAGAAATCTATAATAATCATTTAGTGTCAGTATGGATCTGATGCTTAGGGGTGTTCTTACCATGAATTTTTCATTTCCTACCAGCTGAAGCTTCCTTTATTTTTTTTTCTTCTTTTATAATATTTTTGACTAACAAATGTAGTTAGATACTAAACTAATGGAAATGTATAGAAGTGGAATGGGGGAAACTGATGGCCACAGATATTAGTTACCTATGCAATGCATACTGGTACCTACATAGCCACGTAATTGCAACCTGCCAGTAACATGGGGTGCATGCAGTTAAAAATGTTGCTTGGCATGTGTTGTCTAAAAATCTACTAGAGACTAAAAGGGGAGGCTTGTCCTACTGGAGAAGCAAGACTACCTAGGATCACTGATTCAAAGACTTGGGTTTGAGGATAAGAGAGCCAAAACAACTTGATCATCTGAGGCACCATACAGCCTGCAAGAACAGAGATCAGCTTGAACTTAAGGACATGTGTGTGCTCCCAAGGACTGTGGATCTTCTGATTTAAACAGTGAGAAGAAAGGTCAGGGCATCTGTTTTTTCTTCCTCAATTGCCACTTTATTTGTTGGGTGGCCTACTTAATTTCTCTGTGTCTTCAGTTTCCAAATCCTTAAATAGGAAAGGCTAATTATACACAACACCAAGAGCCCAGGTTGGAGTGGTGTATTTTGGTGGAGTTCTTCTGCCATTGATCGAAGAGTTGTGCTGTATCTGGGGATTAGCTATTATTTACAGTAAGTTTGAGCTTTTCATGTAACCAGTAATGGTACTACTGCTAATGTGAAACCAAAGGAAGTTTATCTTTTCATGTAGTCACTTTCCTAAGTATTTACTTCTATTCTACAAGTCTGCCTGACGCAGTATGTGCATTCTGAAACATAGTATACTAAGAGGTAAGTCTTCTGATTATACCTACACCATGAGCCAAATTTAATCCTGCCTTATACAGTGGGTAGACACTTTGACCTTCAAGAGATGCCAATCAAGACAGAGTTTATCTCAATCTTTTCTCTGCCAAAGTTTTCCACAACCTCGCTCATGTTTTACAGTAATACTTTCTTTTTCCCTGTTCATTAACTATTAAAATAAAATATTCACATGACAGATTTTTGCCTCAGTTTTCCCACAGTAATCATATTTCCTCACCCAAGAGGATGTCAGGAAGCTTCATTAATTGTTTCTGAAACATTTACAACTTTCCATGGAAAAGGCAAAGCATCTGTCTCCTACAGGAGAAAAATCATTTCCAAATGGATGAAGTATCTCAGCTCTCCTCTGAAGCACATATGTATTTTATTCTTCTCTCAAAGATAAGGAATTCAAGACACAGACATCACAATCAGTTTGTCACGATCACCAAGTCCAGCCATCAACCTATCACCACCAGGGACATGGTTTAGAGGCATAAGTACCACATCTATACATTTCTTAAACACCTCCAGGGATGGTGACTCCACCACCTCCCTGGGTAGCCTTGGCCAATGCTTAACAGCCCTTTTAGTGAAGAAATTTTTCCTGACATCTAATCTAAACCTCCCCTGGTGCAACTTGAGGCCATTTCCTCTTGTCCTCTCACTGTTAACCCTGAAGAAAAGACCTACGCCCACCTCACTCCTTTCAGGTAGCTACAGAGAGCAGTAAGGTCTCCTCTGAGCCTCCTCACATTTGAAGTCCTTGCAGAAGTAGCACACGCTGTATCAGTTTAACATTGCAGCTCCTCTGCTGTCCTGGGGCTGGTCACATGCAGACTCCTTGGCTATTCTGGCTCACGACCTAAATAATGTACATTCTCCTAACCCCTCTGCAATGTGACCCTGATGCACAGCTCTCATGTGCTAGGCCTGAAAGTAAACAGTACATTTGGGGAGCCTTGGATTTATTTCAAAATAGATGAAGTCCTTTTCCAAAAGAAACAGGAACATAAAAGCCTTTGTAACAGCAACAGCGAGACATGGGTTTCAGACTGATCAAGCTGAAGCAGTCTTCAAGGCAATCTTTTGTCACATATGAGCAATATTTTCACTCCTTACCCTGCAGCAGACCCCTGTGATATATTTTATTTCCTCTGCAACTGGCATCAACTCATTTTCCAAAGTCAAATACATCTACCTTCCTTGCTTCTCTCTCTTGGGACTCTTTGAAAGAGAAGGAAAACATCAAGACTAGACTGTGTTGTGGGATTAAACATGTCAGGAGAGAAACAACAGAGAACACAATTACAGGCATGATACATAATACAAAATAGATTGGGAAAAGAGTGCAAAACAGAAAGAGGATAGCCAAATCATCTGAGCTATAGCTGCAGAGAGCATAAATCCCTCTATAATTTGCCCAATCACAATCACTTGGTTTAAGATTCTGTTGTACTCCTTTTCACCACTGTCTATCAGTCACACACATAAAAACAATGCTGCTTTAAGCTACACTGCTTGATCATAAAAAGCATTCCTACCCCAAACCTGTCCTCCTGCCAGCACATAAATTTCAGGTAAATCTGCCTTGCAGTATTACATCCTCACAGCACTCAGAGCTTCTGTGCTGAAATACCTTTTATCCATCTCAGTTCCAGCATCTTTTCCTGAGGACTGCCCTCACACCACCATGGCTTTTACCTCTAAGGGAACTGGGAAGTTTCTGCAAAGGGGATTGGGTAATTTGCCTTTTGCAAAAACATCCATTTTGTCTGATTTCCACTCCTGGAATGTCATGAGGTCACATCAATTCTGTGTCACAGGACACTATGTGAACTGGTGTGACGGGGAAAATCATCATGGAAAGAACAAATGTCATCCCAAAAGAACAAACTCACCCCCTTACATGTATTTACATTTCAGATGATGTCACTGTTTTAGAAGACAGCTCTGATTCTGTCTCTGGCATCTCCCTGTGTGGATGTGTTTGTGGCATTTCTCTGCATTCCTTGCATCATTTATACAACATTCTGAGTACAATCCTACATTTATCCATTCTTTTGCTCCCCTTCAGAACTCCTGCCTTAGAATACTGAAGCCTCCATCACTTCTCACCTTTCACATCCAAGGCTAAAGAAGCTCTCTGGAACTTCTGTTGATTTGAATTCTCTTCTGCTTTGCAGGGAAGGGATTGTACAGTAACCTGAGTGATGTGTTAAATATGCAGAAAAGAAGTAACACCTCTATAATGAAAAGGTGAGCCTGCCAGGGAGGGAGGTCACATCCTGGTAGTAATGTGCAAAGAAATGCTAAAGCCTCATTACTACTCACAGGTATAGGGAGATCTCCTTCAGTTCAGTTGATAATTGTGTGGAACTGAAGGACAAGGGCCACTAAGGCAATTTGTCTGAAAATAGGAACAGGAGAGCAATCTTCCTCTAACAGTATCATATATTCACAGCTGGCTACAGTATTTTCCCTGCTTAACTCTCCAGCAAGACCCCCATCTTTTAAACAAAAGCAGGGAAAAATAAGCCCCCATTACTTTTTCCCAACTGCTCAAAAAGTTTTCCATCCTATTCATCTTTTTCATTTTAACTTTTCAAAATGTTTTATTGTTCGTATGACTTGTTTTTCCAATTTTTATAAACTTTGTTCCAACCTGATGACTAATGGAAAAATTTTTTTACAGAAAAATTAAGAGTATGATTTACCAGACTCCATAACTCCTAGAAAAACTTTTGCATAAGATTGTTGATTTGTAAAACTTTCTTATTCCTGTACATATCCATTTCAAAATGTGCTGAAATGAATTTATTTTCTAATAGGACTAAAACACACTTAAAACTTCCCTTGCCATTTAGAATTTAAAGGCTTTAAGGCTTGGGCATTAAAAGCCAAATTCATTACTTGCCCTTTCCTAATTTCTTACTACTAGCTAAAATTCTGATTAGTTATCTTCTTGGTTTCCTTTACTTTTGTTTTTCCCTGAAATAGAAGACCCTGTGCTCCAATGCTCAATTTAGAAAGCTACAATGTAGGGGCTGTGTTTTCTCTCCCTTCAGCGATGAGAGAAAGCAATTTTGTTGCCTTGAACAAAGTATTTGTCTCTGCAAGATTTGATGTCATAGCTCACAGAAACCAAGCTCTAGCAAAGCCTGAAGAACTGATGAAGTGCAGACATAGCTCCTTAACCACTGGAAAGCTGCCTACATACTTTGACTACTTCATATTAAACTTGTAAGATATGACTAGAAAGAGGTAATTGTATGATTTTTCTTTCTTTCTTTGCTAATTACCTACATCATGTTGTTTTGCTTGAGGTATTCAACGATTTAAACACTTCAGAAACATGTTTCAAGTTGCTTCAGTATCTAGCATTTCAGCAGTAATAAATGTTTCCTTCCTCAGCTTTTCCTACACAGGGTTCACAATCATCTGTAGAAGGATACATTAGTTATTCTTCTGCTACTGTCCTACTTTTATGGGGGAAAACAGATATAGGTGTTTTGCAAATTACTCAGCTAGCCAATGGCCATAACAGAATTCAGTGCAGGTCTCTACCTTCCAGCACTCTGCCTTGCTCTTAGCAATAGATGGCTACTTGGAGAAATACAATTTAAAATACAAGTATTTGCACTCTTAAAGTCCATCTTTTCACTCTTTCTCATTTTTTACCCCCTCATTTGTCTAGGAAAGAAGATTTCTTTGCATTGGAGAATCTGAATAAGGAGCTGCACCTGTTAGCTCCATGGTACCTCAGGGCTCTCTGGTCAACCATCTGCTTTTCAAAATCTATTTGTTATCTCTCAGGCAACCAAGAAGGCATAAAGTATCTTTTATCACTTGAATGCTGAAAATGATCATTTACACTAGAAAAATATACTAGGTCAGGCAGAATTTTCACTAAGGAAGAAAATTCCTGGTGGAAGGCAGGGAGGAGCAAGGAGAGGAGGCAAAAGAAGGGAGAAAGCGATAGGAAAGGGATGGGAATAAAACTCACTTGCCTCCAGCAAAAGTCAACTCAATATGCTCTGCTTGGACCTGGGGACTTTGTATTACAGATTTCTATAACATGCCTTTATATATCTGGAGAAATAAAAAGATAAAATTTGACAATCTAAACTGAAAAAAAAAACTTTTCCCAGGCATTTTAATGCGATTTCTAGTCTTGAATTAATGCCTGAAACACACATCTTTCAAAAGAATGAAGGATCATAGTGCCACTGAAGGAACAGCCCTGGGCTTTGCCTGTTTTTCCCAGTAAGAGTAGACCGATAACTGATTCATACCTCCATTATATCACAAGTGTGCTTTTGTTTGGCACCCTCTCATCTCTTGCAAGTCACTTGCAGATGGTCTAGAAGCCACAGAACAAGCTGTACTTCCTCTCCATGTCAGCTTTCCCCATCTTATGGAATCTTTCCAGTTTGCTGCGCATGAGATACAAGGATCCTTCTCCACAGATCTCTCTCATGACTTTAAAAAGCTCTCCCTAGGTTTCTGCAGGTAGCTTTTCCCATTGCCAGAAATAAAGTAATAATTTGCCCTACTTCTGTCTCGGGATCACAGAACCCAACTCAGGTAAAGGAAAACAAGGGATTTGGTGGGCCTGCTCAGTGCCTCACCCAGCCAGAGGTCCAAAGGAAATACTATAATGTGGTTACATACATTGGTGTTATGCCATCACTTAGGATTTTGCCATCAGCCCTGACCACCCTGTTTCATATAGGACAGAAAAGAAACCAAAAAGGTTCAGAGGGTAAAAAGACTCCTTAAAGCCCTCCAGAGCTTTCCATATGTGAAAGTTTAGAAATCTTCAAAGGCAGAGAGAAAATGACAAAAACTGAACACAGTGGAAGTGATGTAAATGTAACTGCACAGAGAAAATAAAATAAATATGACCTCCCATGAAAAGAGGGGACAGTCATTAAAACTAAAAGGCAGAGCATTAAAACCAATAAAAGGATTATTATTTTTCATCCACATACTATATAATTAACTTGCAGTACTCTGTACCCAAAACATCAGAAGGGCCAAGATTTTATGAGTTTTAAAAGGACTAATTATTGCCATAATAATAATAACAAACTATTATAATAACAATAAATATAGTATAATTATAGAAATAATTAGCAGAGAACTGAATAAACAAACTCTCCACAATTATGGTACAATAAAGCTTCAGGACTGAAAACTGCCTGTGTTTAAAGGCATAAGCCAACTTCAATTTGATACCTATTAAAGAGCAACTACCCCTGTGGGAAAGGTTAAATCACCATTACTCTTTATGGGGGACTTAGCATTTTTCTGAAGGATCTGATACTGAGTTCTGTGATGCTTACTGTGTGGCATTCTAGAGGAGTGTCTGCAATACATCTATGCCCATCAATCAAGGGTTGAGCTCGAATATCCCAAGTGACCAGGGGGCAATATTTCACAATAAAAATCCCTGTAAACATCAAAGAACATTTCTGCTCTTCAGGGGTATGAGCTATTTGCACTTACTTGTGAAAAGTGAGAGTATTTTGGTCATTCTTTTTAATATAAAAGGGGAGCAGAAATGAAGAATAACATTTTTTAGGTGTGATAAAAAACGGGAATGTTATTTGTTGACTAAGATGTGAATAACAGTCATATTTTATGGCAGAGTATTCTTAACCACTTACACATTTCCACACTCTAACAGACCTTTTTATTATCAGAAAATGAATTTTGCTGGTGGAATAAGCAAAAATCAAATTATCTGTGAATTCAAGCCAATTGATACACAGTCAAAAGAGTACCCTTTCCTATGGATTTCTATCCATGTTGGGTCTCTGGTGTGTAATTTGGGTAAATTTGTGAAACAGCCTCTCCCTCAGCGGGATCATTAAAAGAGCTTTCCCTGTTTAAACAGTTGCCTAATTCCACAAATCACACAGAAGCTTAGGTATCTTGGAGACTTTCACCCATCAAACTTGGCTGAAAGCGGACAAACTTTGAGACAGGAATGCAAACTGCATACACAAGAGAGCAAAGAGTCCCAGAGATCTCATTTCCCTGGGAAGCCATACCCAGAGAACCCCTAGGGTCAAAAGCAATCCCTAAGAGTTGCTTAGAAAAAGTTCCTTCCATGCAACATCTCACAAGTCTAATTTCTAGTGAAAGCAGAAATTTCTAGTGAAAATAGACTGCCTCAAAACACAAGCACATAGGAGCTTATGTTCCTCCCATGTAGCTTTTTAATTAGAGGCAAATCTGTAAAAACCAGAGCCCATTTAAACTAAACAAAATTGGGCTGTATACTTTTTCCCAATACGCTTGTCCTGTTTCCTTGTACGTTGATACATCTGTGCTGATAGAAAAGCATACATTGCAGCCTAGAAGCCTATCTCCACTTCTCTAACTTTTAGATAAAATATTAGCCAAACACTACAGAAAAGTCTCAGTCCTGCAAACTATGGACAAGCTAAAGCTTCAGCAGAAACATACGCAGTAACCCATTCTTACCTGTGCAAGTCTGCACCCTCAGCCTCTGAAGCTTCTTTTTTTTACATCTACTCTATAATGATGCATTTTTTAAATGGTTCTAGTGCTCAGGAATGCCAAGAATTTAGGAAGAGAGCCACAGCTTAAGAGAGCAATTATTTGCCAGTAAATACTCAATTTGCTTGTCCTGTGATTTTTCTTCTCCTAACTTGCCCTCTCCATAATCCGCCTCTTGCAGCGTCATGAGCACAAGAAGTCTTTTCTTCATAACATAACACTTCAGTTTGCTGTTTTGTTAGCATTAATTAAGAATCCCCTCTACTGGTCATTTGCTATACCCTTACAAATAGCACCTTGAGCCCTGGACATTAGAAGGCAGTGAGTCAGTGTGTGGGATTCAGCCACCATTTATAAACACCTTCAACCACATTCACCCAGTTTACAATATTCAGGATATCTCAGCTGAATTACTGCTTTGTGTCCAGTCTGTGTTCAGATGGGGGCCATATGTTCCTTCATGTATTAGAACAGAGCTCATTAGCACTGCTGCACTCAAGCCACAGCAAACATTTTCTTTTTCCTCTATCTTGCCTCCATTTTAACCTGATTAAAACCATTTTCTCTGGGGTAGATTTCAGCAAGAGAACTGCTCAAATCAAAAAGTACTGTTAAAATAGATAGAAGTAAATTTAAAATTAGTTGCTCTTTTTGCTGTAGAAGATGAAACTAGTTACTGAAAGCATCTTCTAACAACATGGAAAAGTCTTGACAAACATTCTGTTGCAAGGGCTAAACATTCAGTGAGCACACAGATCTAGAAAAACTCAGTATCTGAGCTCTTTTGTAAGGATTTAGGCACATAACCTATTTTTAAAGGGGGTATGTATGTATGCATCTGTGCAGGCAGCATCATACAACCAGATTAACACCTTGCAATAATGGGGAGAGTGGGTGTAGTTAGAAATCTGGATGTGCAAATTGTATTTCCTAAGAAATTGTGTAGGCAAGTTCCATTCTGCTCAATCAACAGTAGGCAGAGAAATACTATATCTGGCAAAAATTAATAAAATACAGAAGGAGTGACTTGAATCACCCACATTAATTGCTAAATGAAAACCTAGGTTCTGAAATACAAAACAGGAACACCCTTAGAGGGAGTGAAAGAAGAGAATGACCCATATGGGATTGAATACTACAAGAAAAAACTAATTTAAATCCATTTTAGGATAGAAATGCATCATCTGTCAAAATTAGTTTGGGTCTGGCTAATTCTTACATTAGTAAGAACAACTTGTGGGCCCAAAATTGAAAATCAACATCACATCACAGATACTCTACTGCATTTAGGACTGTATACACTTCATATGGTTCAGTGATACTGTAGAAAAATATGGAATTTCCACAAATTCAAACCACAAGCTGATAAAATGTAATAAAAATTCCTTACATATAGATCTGCATTCTAAAACCCCATATCCTGAGTACAAACAGCATCAGAAGCATCAAACACTCCTAGTAAAATGCATTTATGATTTGTATATCCTCTATACCAGCTGCTAAAAAGCAGACAAGTTAGAAACGTACTTAAACAATCCAGCCATCCCTGGGGTTCTTGTGCACATCTATCTTGCAGTGTCATTTGCCCAAACTGATTGTTAGTTCATATTAGAAGTTATTTAACTTTCCTCCCCAAAACCCCCTGCCAAACAGCACGATAAGAGAGGGAGGCCCATGAACTCTGTAAGGGTACTGACCACCTCCTCAACATGAGACAGCACTCTCCAAAAGGAAAATGAAATCTGACTGCTGTCTAGTATATTGCTATGTGTAACTTAAGGACAGAGTAGAGAAGAGTAAGCCTTAAGAGGCATTTCAGGTCAAAGTTTCAGTATCTACATGAGAACCTGAAGATGAAACTTGAAATCAACTTTAAACAAAACTGAAATACGTTAAAGAAAATTAAAGTGACAAGTATAATTCTGTTAATGCTTAGTGATGAAAAATAAACAGTGGGAACAAAAATAAACGTCATTTTTATAAGCAACTGCAAGAAAGCAGAGGTTGTCACAGTATTCTGTGATACACGATTCTTTCTGAAAGAAATGGTTAAGGTCTTTCTCATTTTTGTTGTCAAATTACATGTTTTCACATTTATATACTAATTTGTCTTTGCACAGCAGAGCTTGTGAAAGAAAAGCTGAGACACTTACTAGGGACAACTGGGTTAAATGGGAATTTACTGGATAAAGTCAGAACATAAGAAATTCTTACTTACTCAATGTAATTAATGTAAAATTATACTCTTCTCAATAGGGACTGCATGGTAGTAGGGATATCTGGTCTGCTTAGGAGGTGCTTCCATTAACTGTGTTTCTTCTAAATGCTCTAAGCAAATCAGCTAGTGGAGCCAGACATTGTCCTCAGGTAACCCCAGGCAGCTGCCTTCAGTGCAAAAGGCTGTCACTTCTCAGACTTCATACACTCTGATCTGCTTCCTTCCTTCACGTTCAGCCCCCGAGGGATGACAGTCTAGTGCAGCAGTTCCTCCTCTCTGTGTGGCCCGGGGAGGGAGTGCTCACGTGGAATGAGATTTTAGCAGCAGGGCTGAACACAGCTCTGTGTCTTAACATGTGTGCCTTTTGGTGGGAATTCCTTCCAAAGAAGGAAATAAAGGAAATAAGTTAGCTCATGCTAACTTTGGAACCTCATGTTTAGTTTCTCGCTGTTCCCAGCACCTATTTGCTTTCACTTGCAAAGGTGTTTTTGTTTTGTTTCAGCTGTGATTTTTCTAGCAAGAACAATCTCTCTCAAAACAACTCAGTGCTTTTATTTTTTCCTGTGTCAAAAAGGCTCCCAATAATAACAACTCCATCTTTTCCCCACTGAATGAGCTCCTAGCCTTAACTAGGGAATGTGTACCACCAGTGCACATTAGCTACAGCTGAGCATCTGTAGCTATAAACAAATGAGTAAACCTCCAAATACTTAAAGAAAATATTAATTTTGAGGAAAAGAGAAAAAAAAGTCCAGCAAATTAACCCCACATTTAAGTTCGTTAACATAAAGGATTCATTTGGTCCAGAACAGTTAAAATTCAGCTGCTCGGTGGTGTCAAGTAACACCAATATAAACCTGAGCTACTTCTACTAAACTCAATACTGCTAACAACACAAATTGATAAAGGTATGCCCATGCCCCAAACCTGACCCACTGCCTTCAGAAAGGCTGACTAGGTGATTAGTATGAAACAGCTTTTCTGGTTAGGGCTCTGGGAGGACATAAACTCATTGTTATTTCCCATCAGCAGCATTAGGAAGTTACAGAGGTAGGTAGTGACATATCTCTCAGCCCATGCATTGCCTGTGAACTTATTTTGTATGTAGCTTTCTAGGCCAAAACGATTTTTTTTTTTTCACTAAATAAATCTTCTAATCCATTTTCTGGACACATTCAACAATAGATGATTCCACACCATGACAATATGATATAACTTAGGTCAGGCATGGAGGCACATTTTGCGCAGGCTGTAACTAAGTGACAAAGGAATTTAGGGCATCAGTGAAGAGGCTGCATTTGTTAATTGTTTATTTCCAAAGAATGGTGGCTACCAGGGGGCTGTATTTGCTTGGCTGGGGTTTTTTTAACAGGTTCCCTGCCTACCTCTACTGAAAGTTTTTGGAGAAAAGCTGGCCAGATATTTTGGTAGAAGAATCACTCTGGAGAGATTTAAATAACAGGTGTTAAACAGGTGCTAAGAAGACATCATTGATGTACAGTTCCAGCCTCAGAGAATTCCCAAGTATTCTTGTTTGTTTTACACATCTCCACTCAGAGTTCATACAGTGCACTTATTTGCAGCTCAGATTTAAAAACCCACTAAGAAAAAAAAAAAGGCAATATTTTATCTTAGCAGACTAATAATGCACAGCTTATGTGCCATTTAAATCTGAATTGCTTTACCCCAGTGAATGGTGGATAAAATCGTTCTAGACTGCAGCAGATGGGACTGGAAACTTTGTCTTCCTGTTTGTATCTGGGGCACAGATGATCAGCCTATGTGAATAAGGCTTCAGCACAACATTTCAAAAACCAAATGTATCAGGAACACTACAAGCATTTGTAGATAACAAATTACAGAAGAATCACTACACTGCAGCTCCAAAACAACCACTTTTACCCTGTAAAGGGGATCAAAACCTGCAAAGTAATGAGCCAGGCTGGGCAAGCTCACTCACTGCATCCTTCAAGGGTTAAAGGAGCATACAGAAGTCTCCACTATGCCAACAGTCCTACTCAAACAGAGGGAAACTTAACAGTTTCCTAAGGCAGCTGCTGACAAGGTGTGCTCAGGAAGGATCAAAGAGAACCACTGTGAGTGCCTCGAAGTGCAGATGATTTCTTGGTGGATCTCCAGAACCATGTGCTGGGAGAAAAAACCCATACCATTCATGGCACAGGATGAGAACCTGACCCACTCCTGAATTTCCCAGGGCTCATTTATTAGTTTCAGAGTAGGTTTATCTTCAAAGGACCTCTGCAGCAGGGAAATGGCATCCCCTTCCTCTCACAGCTAAGAAATGTAGGCACAAATATATTATTGACTTTTCCAAGGTTACTGAGGCAGAGAGAAGAAAAGCCGGATCTCTCCTGCTCTGCTGATCAGAGCTGTAAAAAGCACCAAGCAATCCTCCCTCCAACTTCAAGGCCACAAAATCTGTGGTTTAGTGCTTTCACAAAGGGCATAATCTGGGCATAAGTGAGAAAGTGCAAGACAGAAAAAACCACTCATTTGATCTTCACAGGAAACTTTAGCCCTGAAGTAACCTTGAGGTAACAAGATAATGAAAAACGTGATTTTTTTCCTCACAAGTTTAAGACACAAGGTTTGAGGGTCATCAAAGTGGTTTTGTGTCTGAAGTGAGAAGCAGTGTTTTCATCTCTGTATAAATTAGATACAAGCAGTTTGTTTACCAGGTTATGAATTAAGAAAAAAAACAAACCCAGATTTAAAATTCTCCTTGGCTTAATTACTTTTAACATCTTATTCACTTAATCAGAGGAAAGAATAAAAAAAAAATCAGCTTGACTTTTTTGACAGCAAAGTCAAACCAACTGGAAAATTCACCTCCTACAAGAAATTCTGAAAGAGAAAAACTCAGGGTAGCAACATGTTAGTGAAATGCTTTCAGCTGCAGACACAACTGTACTGTAACGAAATCTTAAATTCTCTTTGACCTGCTACCTGTCCAAAATACAGTTGGATTTGAGTATTGGTTTTGATCAGCACCTTTCCCATAGGAACAGGTACTGCATGCAATATACATATATAAAGTTACATACCTGTGAATTTGCTTTGCAAACTACCTCTACACATAACAACATGAAAGATATTAAGATTAAGAGTGTACAACTATTTCTTCAATGTTATTTTATTCCTTCCTTAATGCATGCTAAGTCAGAGATGTACTCTTAAATTCATGTCAAAAATGGGGATTACTGGAGATCACTAATAGTTTTTTTCCAATTATAGAAGAAGTCAGCAGCAATGCTATGAATGGACCAGAGCTGCAAAGTCCTTATTCCACATCTCCCCAGCTCTTTTCTAGGGCCCCAGGATCTTCTGCAGCCACTGGGAAACAGTGTTTTTTATATCTAGAGATCAAAGGGGCAGAATCTGTTCTCTGAGGACATGAAGTCCTAATGCAAGCTAAAACTAAATGGTCCTAAATTGTTCACTGCAGGGAACTTAGAAGAGAGACTTTGTTTTGCACCATTTATAGTGCTCTGCAATCAAAAGAGAATGCAGAAAGACATATACATAAGTTTAGGTTTGAGATAACTGTTCTAGGCCTCATCCTAACACAACATTACATAGAAAAATAATAAAATTAATATAGATGATCTTTCTTAACAAGCTTCAAGTTTAATTTGGTTCTCTTTAATCATGCACTTTGCTGTGGTCAACTGCATTCTCTATAGTCTCTTAGACAGAGGGTTTCATGCATTCTTGCATATATTGGAACTTTTGATTACTTTCCAAAAATTCACTGCTAGTATCCTAGGCAGCCATCACTGGGTAGTGATATGGGTCATTCTAGTTCAGAATAAAAAGGAGATGAGTGTGACTGATCCTTTTTCTCAAGGCCAAATCTCATAACAAATCATCTGGAGAACTGCCAACAACTTCAATAAGACCAGAAATTGTCCCTACTGTTGCCTAAAATACTTCATTTGCCTTACGAGAAAACCAGGGTGAAAATTCTCTAGCCAGACTAGATTAATTCTCCTACAGACTAGAAAACAGAGAATCAGACAAAGGAGCAAAGGGAGGGACAGGAGTCTTTACTGGTGCCTGCATGCTATTGCTTGGCTATTTCCAAAACAGATGGAGGAAAAGCAGGGAAATGCAAACAGTGCTGCAGCAGTTTTCTGAGAAAAGGTGGAAATACTGCCTTTTTTTTTTCTTTTTAAAAGTACAATTTAAAACAGGTTTCATTATATAAATGATCTATATAATATATCTCTATAATACATAGACATAACACACGACTGTTCTTGTCTTAGTCCCTTAGAATTTACTGGCAGCATAGAGCGAATGGAAGAAAATAAAGTGGGAATATAAACTCCTTCTGAAGTTCCTTTTTGACAGAAGGCAGGACGACAGGGGAAAAAATCCATGGTTTTGTTCTTTTTTTTGTTTGTTTTAAATTTTGTGCTTTGTTAACATGTCAGTATGCCTACATGAGCAGGCATGTGCATGCAGGTATGTTGGGTTGAGTGGAAAGGCAAAGAAGAAAATTAGTCGATCTCAAAAGAAGCCAAGAATCTGGGATGTGAATTCTCTGACTTCAATAGTGTTGCAAGGACTTGGAGTGTGACAGATCCTGGCATACTGTCTCGCTGTGAATGAGAGCTCCACTCTGAAGCTTTACCAGCAGCTCTGTTCCTAAACAGCAAAATACACTGCTCACAAGACACATCTGAAGACCAGCAATTTTTGACCTCTCCCTTTCCAGTGCAGAGTGCTTATCCCCATTGAGTGCCTGGCCTGGTAGTGACCTTTAGTTTCCTAATAGGTTCATGATGACAAATCGGTTCAAAAAGAGATCAACACAGATAGGTAACTCATGCTATGATACAGACAGAAAGGAGTTTTCAGAAGCTGGTGAGCACAGCAGATAAGCAGCAGTAGCACACAGAAGGGGAGCTACATGTTCAACTGTTTGCACCTTGGGTTATTATCTTCTAGCACTGCATCATATTGCTACCTAACACTAAAGCCTTAAAGTCTCCCCCCCCCCCA
>VWZO01009773.1:1632491-1691118 GCA_013396975.1 Bucco capensis
CAAAGCCCATAAAACTTTTTTGCTGTTTTGATTTTGGTGGGGGTTTGTGCCCTCCCCCCTTTTGTTTTTTAAACTAAACCTATACTTTCACTCAGTTCTATTAGGCACCTAGCTCTAAGGTAAAAGACAAAACCAGATGGAAGGTGGATAGAGTCTGAGAAGAGTACTCAGAACTAAAGAATTTCTCTTGATCCCCTCAGCAGCCCTTTTAGCAGTTACCTTGTCTCACTGCTCTTATGTTAAAGGATAAATAACTCCAAGTGATAATTTAACCACAAAATGTTTGTATTAAACAGGAGCCTCCAGCTCTCAAGTTTCTCTAATTTACAACGAAGAGTTTATTAAACACAACTCTTTCTGCCTGACATTCAAACCCATCTCTGCAACACTCTCCTCTGGATTTGCGCCACCAAATGAAATGCTTTGGATAAAAACAAAATAAACCAAAACCCTGCTGTGGAAACAGGACAAATCTAGTTTCACATCCCCTGCAGAGAGAGAGTGAAACAAGACGGAAGTAAGAAGCACCAAATGGAGCTCATAAAGCTTCACTCTGATCTCAGCCTCCACATTCTGGCAGAAAGCACCACCTAAGAGATGTGCTGTGCTTCAAGTGACAACAGCCTCTGATTGCACCACGAGCACAAAAAATAGATTGTCTGTGAACAATTAATCCTGAATAAACTCTGAATAAGGGAAATCTGACTACAGAAGAAGGGGAAATGTGGTGGGAGGCAAGCTAATTGCCCCCCTTCCCTTGCCAAAGCCTTATCTTGTACACCAGCCATCTGCAGGAGCTGTGCCTGCCACTACAGTTTGTGGGCTCTGCTGAACCCCATTTCAACAGACCATGCACCAAACTGAGGTGGCAATTTTCCCACCACTCAGAAACCATCCACCATAGGATGGAAGTAATTTGAGTCCTGCTACAAACCTAGTGTCTTACTTTGGGTCCAATTGATCACAGGTAGTTGCTCATATTCTTTACAGCATTCCATAAGCAAAAGGAACCCCTAACTCACAGGTGCCACAGGGAGTTAATAGGGCTAGCATTAAAATTCACTAGCTCTCTTTCAATATATCTACAAACAAAAATTATGTATTTCTTCTGAAGCAGGAGTCTGTTCTGGAGCTTTTATTTGGGTTTGTGGGGGGGTTTTTCGGTCTGTTTACTTTTACACAGCATCCTCATGCAGTTAGGTAAATATACATATGAATGATAAGGGAAAGAAAAAGCACACAGCTAGATACAGGGAGGCCACCTTGTGATCAACCAAGCTCTGATCTTGCAGGTAAAAACTACTCTTAAATTCAGGTAGGAAACATCTTTTTTCTGCAAGAGAGCCCAGAGAATGCTTTGCCTAAATATGGGAGATTCTGTAACACAATACATTGCTGACAGCTTTCTTGTGACCCAGAAGGCCACATTTCTTTCTGGAACTCTAAGTTTGGTTTATTACTCTGTATATATTCCTCATTGGGCTTTTACAGCAAGAACATCTTTGAATCCCACGTCACAGGATAGTCTCTCTTTCAGAATTTAGCCCTTCATTTCATTAGAAAGTCAATCTTCTACTGTGATTTTCTTTGTTGTTGTTAATTAATTCTTTTGAGATAATTCCTTAAATTTTCATTGTAATGCATTTTTATGTGTGGGTATATTAGTCATTTCCAAAATTGCATACAACTGTCACTGATTTCAAGTCTTTGTTAATGTACACGTGCAAACATGAGGTGTATTATATATGTACATGGATGTGTGTGCACATGCTTGTGAATGCATGCATACATTTAAAAAAAACAAACCAAAACACCTTTCCAACTGCATCTTCCTCCCTCCTCCCTTCTCCATTCTGAGCAGGTTCCTGCTATCAACTGCTGGAGTGTGCTCACTCTACACCTAGAGCTATAATTATTTTGCTTTAATTTTACAAAACCTTTTGTTCCATTCCCACGAGCCCACCTGATCCTTATATTACACTTGCTCTATTAAAACACTCATGCAGAACAAAGCACAGTTGTACTGATTCATAAGTAACTCCCCCCCCCCAGCTTCTCCTCTTTTGCGTTCTACTAGGCTCATGCATCTTATTGCAGTTTTATGACACTATCCCTGATGCCAGTCCATGCTCTCATTTTTGCCCTTTTTCCCCCCCTCCTTTCTTTTAAACCATTATTTTTATATGTTAGGGTCCAATTACACTATTATGTCCTGTTGTTTTGAATTGCTGTTGTTCTCAGTCATCTTATGTTATGCACTTTGGCATGACAACAGATATAGTGCAGAGGATGTTATGGAATTTATTTGTTGTAATCAGACTCCAGGAATGTTTTTTATTATAATTATTCAGAGTACAAGCACCAAGGCTAGCCCTACATTCTTCCAAGGCAAGCAGAAGACCATTTGTAGCCCAGCCTCTGACACTAGCATACCCTATCTGCAGTAGAAGGGCCAAGCAGCAGCTTAGGTCAAGGTGATTACTATTAAGCACAGCCTGCATGAACCACTAGGCTTTTTCAAGAAGACTAAACACACTGACAACACTTGCAACAGGATCTTCATGGAGGCACTTGGCATTTCAGATTTAGCTCATAAATTACTGCTGAAATATGGAAGGACAGAATACAGCTCATCAGCAAAGATGGGAACAATAGAAGGGCTGTTTCATCTATTTGTCCTGCACAACAACTTCCTTGAGCTGAGACAGCCTTCATTTTCTAGCTTATAAAGCACCAAACGTGTTGTTAGGACTAAGGAATGGGTAAATAATAATTAGCCATAAAACTGAGGAATGGATGGATATGAAGAAAGTGCTAGCAAAGAGAAAAATCAAACGGAGCTCTCAGTAGCCACCTCTTCAAGACAGGGAGCAGGACATTTTGCAGTGCCCTCCTGAACAGCACAGGTGGTAGGGTGAGTACAGGAGAACAGGGCAAGCAAAAGTGTGAGAGAAGGAAAGAATGGGAAGGAAAATGGGAGGTGTGGATGTTTTCCTGGGTGACATGTGGATCAATGGTGAATACTAATTATTTCTATCACTGAAAGAGAACAACAGGGACAAAGGGGAATGTGGCAAGGCACAGAACAAACAGGGCTGTAAGGGGTACAAACGAAAGTTGCAATTTACCAAAGAATACCCATTCTGCACATTTTATGTAGCATGTCAAATCTATCAGATTTTCTCTTATTAAATCATCATTCTACAGCAACAATCATTCTCTCAATCAATCCCCCGTGTTAACAACTCTTAGTAATGACTAACTTGGCAGGAACTGATGTTTACATATATTTTCAAGTCCTGAGCACTTTTCTCTATTTTGGGCGGATGTTAAATTTCCTTTACATCTTGTCTCTTGGTTTTGAAGCTGTTCTTAAAGGATGGATACACTCAATTGGAGAATAAAGTTTTGCAACACACACATACGTTCAGATTAGGTTAGCTCAGGAAACTGGCAGTGGGGTAAGAACAAAAGCACTCACCTCCTGATTGCTGATTCAAATTAGCTAAAGTGAGATAGTTACAGAAGCTAGGAGCCTCCCATGGTGGCTTTGTGATTTGAGATTGTTACACAAATCTCAATCCACTTCAGGCCAAGGACCAGAATAGCAAAGCCACTGCCTGAAGGAGCATTAACTGGCATCACTGCACACAGTAACAGTGAAGATACCAAAACCACAAAGTAGTCCTGGAGACAGACTTTTCACCTCATCCTGTGAACTGATCATTAATAAATGGGGCTTGTTCGTGCAAAGATAGAGCACAGGAAAACATATATATATATACACACACATATATACATATCTACCAAGCAGAAACCAAACCAACCTACCTGCAGTCACATCAGCTACATGCTGCAACATTCACCTGAAATGTGAATGAGTTCTCCAAGACTTCAGCAGTTCTAACCTTCCCCAAAACCACAAGGTGTCTTGTGGTGTGCCCCTGTATCACTTTAGAGCTGAGAGACAGGGAGGGCAGGAGAAGAATAAAGCAAAGATTTTTCCAACATAACTCCTGAGAAAGCAGCAGCCAGCCTATGTACTCCTTACCACTTAAAATAAAAAGGGCCATAGAGCAACAGAAGGTTTGGTTATTCTTTGGTCTGCTTTTCCTGCCTAGGTAAGAAGAACAAATGAGGCATTTCATTTTGCAGAAGACTAAGCCTGAGGAAGGCTGTGTTGCACTTTTTATTTGGGACACAACTGACTGACAAAGCTATTAGCAAAGCTATTTCACTAAACAAACATCTTATAGCACACAACAAAACAGCAAAGCTCAGGCATATTTCCCATGGCTTCTTCTTTGAGGGAACATAAAGTAGTATTAAAATCACTTGGGAATTAGCTTCTCCAGCTTCCTCCCTTAGATATATTTGCTAACCTGAGGGGAGTAAAGGTCTCAGGACCCAAGAGTAGATTTAAGTTTTTCCACCATCTGTGCTGAAGAGCAGCCAATGCAAATTCCATCTTCAGATCTGCACTCTCGTGCCTCCCTGTTATGTTTCATTTCACACTTGTGATCTTTAATCCTTAGAAACACAAAAAAACACACAGCTGATGAGCCACGTTTGCATGCAACTTGGAATTGGCTGTTGCTTGGACATGCACTTGACTCTTCAAAGGGAAGTGAGATGAGAAATAGAGCTGCATTTTAAGTGGCCAAGTATTCCTAATTTTATACAGGGATTTTTTGAAGCAAGTTGTTCTCTTCGAAGTTTTCAGAGACATCACTGAAAGTATTCATGTATATAACAAGAAAAAGTTAGAGGGGAAGGTCAGATATTTCCCCTTCCTTGGCTCTACAGTGCTTTTTTTTCTTTGCCTTTTTTGTCAAGAAGAAAATGTAAGATACTAACAAATGAAAAAGGAACAAGTATAGGTTTGACGGTTGTTGTCCAAAATAAAAATTGTAAGGGATAGACTTACAAGTTGTAAAGGATACCCGTCAACACGTACACACATGGAAATGCTTCTATCACAGCAAGTTCCAGTAAAATGTATTACAAATTCTAAATATAGCTAAGTAGATAGGGTAAGTACAGTTAAATTCAGCTGATAAACTGGAAGCAGCACAAAACCAGCAGGTAGTAAAACTATGAAGAACTTGGGAAAAACACATCTTTTATATGAAGTTAAACTTAGGATCTGAAACTGGGATGATGATTTAATTTAGGAGTTGCAGGGTTAATAATGGTGATCCCACTGGCAGAGATTTCAAATGCACATTATAGCTTTCTAAACTTGAAACATTATTTTAGGTCTGTTTCAGGGAGGCTCGAGAATGAGCCAGTTTGTCAAGGGAACTTGTAACTCTGTGTGCTCAGCACACATACAACTCCAAATCACAAATTATAAGCTGATTTAGTCCAGCTGAGCAAGGAACCACTACAGTAAAATAGATAGGGCTTCACTGAAAAGAAAAAGAAATCATTGTAAGAATTCCCAAGACAATTTCAGCTCTCATTCAATATGAATTTTTATAGACACTGACCACACTTCAAAAAAGCTACTTGTGAACCTGCTCAGTTTAAGGGGAAAGATGGTAACACCAGGGCTCAGAGAGAACTCAGAAGCTAAATATGCTTCAATCTGCCTCTCCTACTGTAAGGAAAAAGGTATCTCTAGCCAACCTTAGATGCAGGAGCTGCACACAAGCCCAGCAGTGATGTGCTGTGTGCTTCTCACAGTGATGTGGTGTGATTTGCACACTTACAGCAGTGAATCTGGACTCATCATTCTTGGTCTCTGTGGAAGCTCCGATCCTTACTGGGAGATGCTTTAACTTGATCACTGATAGGCTGAGTTTGCAAGCATGGGTGCTTTACCATTTTCTTCAGTGACTATATGTACGTTGGAATCTAAGCATTATTTTGTATGCTGAGTGTCCCACAAGCTGAGAATCTTTACCAGGAGTCAGAGGATGGAGATGTTTACTGTGACACTCCCACAACAAGATGTTCACCAGTATGGATAGTAACATAGCAGTGAAAAACCACAAACAACCCTGTTCAGGTATTTCCTACAGGAGAAAGTCTCAGATGAAGAAAGAGTACCCAAAGTGAAGAAGGCTTGGCCTTGACATGGTATCTGAACCTACAGCAAGATTTGAATTTTACAACCAGCTTTACATGTCCCCATTAGTTTCTCAAGCTGACAGGAAACAGTGGAAGTTCAATCTAGGAATATAAAAAGGAGTCAAGAGCAAGCTTTTGAAAAAACATTATAGGGAATAATTGTGCTCTGGAGGATTTATTTATTTACTAATGCAAACAGTACACACTGAGATAACATCTGGCAATGTTTATTACACTGAAACCCAATCAATACTTCTGTCTACTGCAATATCTGTCCACAAAAACACAACAACAACAGAAAAAATCATTCCTCCTGGCACCCACAAGAAATACTCAACTATCTATTACAGTAGCCTTTGTCAGCAAAAAGGGAGGTTGTCACCTTAATTCTTCTACTCAAGACCCAATAGAAAACAAAGAATTAGCTGTACCTTGACACAGGAATGATGATGGATGATTACAGGAAAAGTTAAGAGAGGGAGATGCAGCTCCTAGCATTGCAAAGAGCACACAATCCATCCCTATAGGATTTCAAGAAGCAAAAGATCCCAAATTCTTTTTTCTTGTGCTGCAAGCAGTTTAGACTTAGGGCAAGTCATTACTTTTGCTAGTGAGCTAACCAGGCCTTTTGTGGCATTTTAGAGCTACACATAAAGGCAGAAAGTTTTACTTCTCATTTCATTTCAAAGTCATAGTTCACAAAATAAAAGATACTGAACCTTCCCACATAATTAAAAAGCAAAAGCTATATTTGTTTTGAAAGTTCTGTGTATTAGAATTTCCAAGTAAGTCCTTCCATTCTTCTATATTTCTACATTTGCATTATTGCATGTTGTTGCAGAAAAAAGTGGGTTTGTGCAATGAAAAGTCACAAAGCATTAGTTTAGTACTCAGTGAACCTTCAACTTTCTTAAATCTTAAGTGCCTCTTGTAGTCTAACAGATGAGCAGTAAGACATGCATTACTACTTATATATCATGAAATTAAGCAAAAAATAACAAAACCACAAACCCCTAAATCAATATCATTTTTTCTCCTTACATTTTTAATTGCTAGAATCTGGCTTTTGTTGAAACAGGCATTTCCAAAGGAAAAAAGATATGTCTGATTAATGTGACTATACATAAAAATAGATGTACATTTGCCTCTATCTGATCTCACTGTTCAAGGCATTTCTATTTGTACAGGGCCTAGAGGTAAAACAAGACCTTCTGTGCTACATCAAGTCCTGAGGCATAAGCTCTGTTCAGAAGTTATTGTGGTGATATGTTACCTTTTTCCCATAAAAACTTCTCTTTGACAAGATAATTAGGATTGTAGTTCTAAAGTGGGGAGGCAAGGGGACATGATTTGTTTTCCTATCTATTGCCACAGCCTAGATCTACTGGGCAGAAACAAGCACATTTTAGTTTGGACTAGTAAACTGAGCAGCCACAGTATCAGAGAAGTATCAAGGATGCCATTATATGTGACTTCAATTCCTATACTTGTTTTAAGTAAGATTTGCATTAGGATGGTTTTGTTCAGTTTCTTACTCTTTCTTGCCCTCCACACCATCAAAACCTTACTATAACTTAAAGGTCCTAATGACTTGGCCATTAGGAAAGAACTGGTGAATAATTTTAACAGCAGTGTAGTGGTAAAAGACAAAAAGAATTACCTTCCAAGCATTGAACCTGGTGAAAACCTCACTCAAGTGAATGGAGACCCTACTGAAAGGGCAACAGGCCAATTCATCTTTAATATTCATCCATTACTGTCAACTTAGCCACACAAATTAGTGCTACTTGCAAACAGACAGAATATTTGGCCTAGCTTTAAATTAAGAAGCCTAAGATTTCAAATATGCAGGAGAAGCTCCATTATTTTTTTCTAGAGTTAAACAAATCCAGGCCAAATACAGACCAAAAGCTCTGAGAAAGATCAGTGCAGGAGTTTTCACTTGCATATCAGTCCTGCAGAAAAGCCAAACTGAGACAGAGACTGGGAATTTTACCCCAGGATTCAATGCAAGCAAGAGCCCAAGCCTAGTCTAGCAGAGGACCAGTCTGTCCAAACTGCATACCACATTGCTAGGTCCTCATCAGCTCCACAAAATAAAGAGTTGTTTTGTAAGCTACTATTAAAACTAGGCTAGACAGAGAGGAAAAGGGGAATGATTTCTAACCAACATAGTCTTACAAATTTTCATGAAAGAACTCGCAACCACCTACAATTAGAAGATTAAAACCAAAATAAACCTTCATTCAACCACTACTGCGAAAAACCACACACACAGAATCATTATGTTTGTAAAAGACCCTGTAAGATCATTGAGTCAGACTATCAACCTATCAGCCCCATGCCGCTAAGCCATGTCACTAAGTGCTACACTACACGTTTTTTGAACCCCACCAGGGATGGAGACTCCACTACTGCCCTGAACAGCCTGTGCCAGTGCTTAACAACTGTTTCTATGAAGAAATTTTTCCTAATATTCTAATATCTAAACCTCCTCTGGTGCAGTTTTCCTGGCATGAAACAAACTCCATTTCAATTTGAGTTAAAGGGCAAGAAATCTACCCAGAGATGCTTTCAGGCAACTTCAAACCAGATTGTGCTTACCACCTTTAGCCACAGGTGTGGAAGGTGTCTCAAGAGCCTTCTCCAAGCCACCACTTTTCACCCAGATCTGCCCTGGTCATTGTGAGCAGCTGAGGAAAGTCCATTGCTTCCTCCTGTCCCTCAAGGCTGACATGACAGCCAACAGAATAGTCAGTGTTTGGCCCTCACCAGGGTCACCACTGCTGGAAAGGTCGGACAAACGTATCCATGTAAAGTCATCAAGTATACACAATCACAGAATCATTAAGGTTGGAAAAGACCTCTAAGATCATCAAGTCCAACCATCTAAGTATCACTGTTATGCCACTAAACCATATCTCATGTACCATAACCTACTCTATGTAAAGGGGCAACTCAAACTTATTTGCAATGCATCATGGCTCCACTGAAAGGAATGGGGAAGAATCTCACTCACTTGATTTGGGCCAGGATTTTACTCTCTTATCTGTAAAAGGCATCAGAAAATGGCTGTACTCAATGCAGAAGTGGTGTGCAGAGTTCTGGCAGGGATCACACCTGGCATCTTTTCACAAACTCTCTGGGCACTACAAATAAAACTTTTACCTGCAGCCCTGAATTTCACTGAGTTCAACAGCCCTGAGCTGCCAGCAATAGGAAGCAGCAGTGGGAAGTTACAGACAGAGTCTTACACTGTTTGGACAGTGGATGAAGTACTGGCAGCAGTGGAAGTGAGACTGTTTCAAAACACAGATATTCAGGCTTCCTACCATCTCAACAGAGCAAGCAGGAGGAAAAGTCCTTTACCCTTTCAAGACTTCCATCAGCACAACCATGATTAATCAAAATGTGGCTTTAAGAAGTAGTTCAGCATTAAAGAACATCTATTTTGCTGTACAGTGTATTTCTTTCACAAGGTTTTCTAGGTACAAGGAGGCTTAAAGAATAACTACAATATGGTATAGATACATTCTAAACATTATGACAGAGACAGTGCAAGAAAATTTTAGAAACAGAATGCTTTTAAATGTAATTAACTAATAATATAGATAATCACATAGAAAACCGTGCTTCTGACAGTCTGACAATAAGGGAACATAAGAAATGTCTTCCAACATCATCAGGCACAAGAAATCTATGCGTATCTCATGTTCCTGAAAGGCAAATTCTATAGGGGGACAGAAAGTGTATTTTAATAGCTGATAATTTCATAAAAAGTAGAATTTACCTAGCTCATTTAGAATTCTCTGTGACACGAAGGCTGCAGTAAGGAAGAGAACCTTTCTCTGTTTCTTACTGGTGAGACATCCTGTCCAGGGAAGAATCACTGAGCCTTTAGCCTCCAGATCTTCCCTCTGGCTGCCTCTAGGGTTGCACTGCACCCAACAAAGGTTCTTCCCTTTGTCCTTAATATACCCCAAGTATAGGGTTTGAATTCCACTCAGTGTCAAGCACCCAAATGTTACTGCATCTAGTTTTAAAGTCCCTAAAATAGATTTGGATCTGGTAGCAAAGTGCCTTTCATCATCAATTTCCATCTCTCTGAAACAGTCTAAGACTTCATATATGAGAAAAGAATGAGGTTTTGAGAACCCCAGAAGTTTAGGGACTATCTGAATGCAAAGCTTTCATTCATACCCCTCCAAAACCATGCACATTAATGTAAACGATTTTATATCTGTTCTAGATTATAATCATATATACTAGCTGTGATAACCTTTCGGCATTAAGAATTCTCCTGAACTCTTGCCAAAGAACAGTTCCCTGGACAGGGCAGGAAAACACTTAAGATGACCATGACTTAGTATCCTGAGGAAACTAAATTATTTGCTAGATATCTAGAGTTGTACTAATATCTGAACATTTTCTACAGTGCAGTGTGTCAGTACATTGGCATGAGACCACCACAGTATAAAGACTGGTGAAGCAATAAGAGGTTTATTGTGGTAAAGCAATGTTTTCTTGAATGGCAAGCATGACTAGAAGTAGCGCAGATGTAGCTGTACAGAGCTGTATTTTCTAAGCCACACACACAAAGAAGCTGAGAAGTAGTAATATGCCCACATGTGACATAGGTAAAACTTAGCAAAGAGTATAATTTTGAGGGTGATTTTCACATGGCCAAAAGGCACCAGAACAAATTCAATAGCACCAAATCCCTGGCAAAAGCATAATCCTTTTCTTCCTGCAGGATTAAAACAATGACAAGGAATCAAAACTCCTACACTCAGGTGCCATCCCTGAGCATCAGTACCTATAGCAACCTTGCCTATCGACTCGAAATGTATTAGGCACGTACCAACATTCCCAAACAGTTTGCTGAATCAGAGAAACACCAGAGAGCAACAGGCTGATCTTCTGTCTTAAAGCAAAGTTCCAGCATGCCCCAGAAGATGGTCTTCCAAGCCATTCCTTAGAAAAAAAACTTCCCCTGCTTCCACAGTGCCTAACAAGTTGTGCATCCCAGCACTTGACTACTATGGGTCTTAATATGTAACTTGGTTAATTTTCACTGCTGTCTTCCTCCCAGTGGATTTGAAGAACAATTAATCACTGTGCTCCTGATTAGAACTTTTCACTCACTAGAATATTTTTTTCATATTATCCTTAACATACAAAAGCAACACTTTCAGAAGCATATAATGGCATGTAGGGCTCCTACCTATCCTCTTGCCCCTAGGCCAGATAACAATCAACCAGTTTCTGCTTTCTCAACAAGTTTAATACTAGGACAATCTCTGTCTTGACAAACATTTTTGACCTCTCCACATTTCCACTGGGGTTCCACAGGTAGAAATCAGGACAGAATTTATTCCCAGGAGTTTCTAGATTAATGCCTTGGTAGAGGAAGGGGAAAAGGCAAAATTAATTCTCTTTGTTAGTGCTAAAACAATTCCTCAGTGACAGTCAGTCCCAAGACATTGGTCTTTGTTCAAATGAAGCATACTTCCATACTCATTTCACATTTGTACACATCTTCTGCAGCATAGCTTCTACAAGCCAGTATCCTCTGCATTCACACAAAAAAATAAAGGCTTAAACTACTGAGGGTTAACATTTTGTCAGAGAAACAGCTCCACAAACGCATCTTAGACATGAAAGCCTAGCTAAACCAGCAAGTTACAGGAAGAAAGGACAGATTCCATGTCCATCAGGAAGAGCAAGGATTCTTGCACAGTAAATAACACAGCAGGGGAGCTTGTTTGTAGCTTCAAAACTCTTCCTTCATTTAAAAGCACTACTGTGATGGACAAAGCCCTTCTCAGCCTTGACATTCTGACTCTGCACATGCAGCATGCACTCTGGGATGCCAGATTACTGTGTCACACTGGTTTGGGTTCTGCCTCTTCCTTTCCTTACGCCTGCAAGCTCAACTGAACTTACGAAAATTCAAACTGTCTTCTGTCTGTTTCATACATCATCAGCAAACAATCAGTAGACAAAACGAATTTGCTCTCTGTAATTTGGAGACTACACAAATGTCTCTGCTGTACAACAAACACACACAAAAAAAGGGGGAATAAAGTTTGGTATGCCAGGTTAATTCAGCATGGAGCAAAGTATCAAACAGAGAGAGAGCGAACACAAACAATGAAATACTCAGCAGTGGGGAGAGTGACATGAGAAATACTTCTGTAAATTGGAGCTGGCCTTGATACCCGAGTGATGGAATTAAACAAAGGCACAAGTGAGTTGTGAAAGACCATCTCCATGAGTGGCTGTATCTTCATCCCCCATGATTTGTCTACACACAATATACTTATTAATAATAACAATGGTTACTATTTCTCCTCTGAGAGCTCTGCAAACACAAACTCAACACATGTTCACAGAGCTGCATCAGTTTGAACGGGATTTGAAAAGTGATCTGCTGAATATGGCACAGGGAGTTTAAATGAGTTCTCCAGTGCCACTCAATGACCCAGCAGCTAAGATTAGAGTACTGGATCCCTTGGTCAGTAATCAGATAACAAGGCTGCTTAAGGCTGAAACCTTGACAAATTTGTCTTTTTAACAAAAACAGTATGTTCTATAGTCCTTCTTGGTTTTAGCTCATGGCGATGGAACTACAAACCATTGCTCTGAAAGCAATCCAGTGAGTCTCTTGTATAGGTTTTCATGTCGTGGGTACAGAACCTTCCTCCACCCACAGTATGCAGTTATTGTGTTGTCCTAGAGCAGATGCTGAATGTGTGCAGAGGTAACTCCTCATGCTTGACTTCATCCTATTTGGGGTTAGATGCAAAGAGCAAAGTACTTAACCACAGCCTTAAAGTGATGTATTTGAGTACCCTCCAAGGACCTCAAGGGATCTAATTGCCTATCATAACCTTAGTACATAGGAAAACATGGCCAGAGCACCCAACACAGCAAGAATCCAGCCCACAGATCTTTCCCATTAACAGTATGTCTGCACTATATTTAGAAGGCTGTGTTTTTATGCAGCTGCTTGCCAGATGTTCACATGTTGTGACTCTTTTCTTCTAATGTCATGTACCAAATCAAGCATATTTAATATCAGCCTGAAATCCGGCCCAACTTACAGTAATCAGTTGCTTTAGGGACATCCCTACCTCAAAGCAAGTTTTCCACCCTTCTATTAAAGAAATCCAATTCAGAAAAGTCCCAGAAGACGACCAGAGCATGGCTTGCCCTTTCTTCTTGCTGTTTTCAGGTCCATCCCGCCTGCGTCGTGTCGGAGCCCGGGGGGTTGCCCGGACATGCCCAGACATGCCCGCCCGGCGGGCTTTTTTCGCGGGTTTCGGGTTTGCCCGCCCAGCTTGCTTGCCGTGCGGAGCCAGGGAGTGGTGGGGTGTTGGGCGGGTTGTGGGGGTCTTCGGTGCGGTGGCCGGGTGGTGACCGGGGTGGTTTTGTGCGGGGTCTTTTGGGCGAGAGGTCTGGGGGAGGCTGGGACGATTTTTTGTGTGCGTGGTGGTGGTGGGGGTGTTGGGGGTTCTGGCTGGGCTGGGGCCGTGGGTGGTGCCCGTGCCCTGTGTGGACCTGGAGGCGGGAACGGTTTGGTTTTGGCTTTTCTGTGGCTGCTGCCCGAGTGCAGTTTGTTTTGGTTTCAGGTTAATACAGGAAAGCCATCCTGGGAAGTTCACTTTATTGAAGACCTTACAATGACAGACACCTGATTGCAGCAAACCTACATCAGAAACAAAAAGAAAACCCTAGAGCACACTTTCCTCTACAAAGAAGGTACCCACACTTGTATTGTGCCAAGTTAATAGTTACATGGACACAAGGTATAGCAAGAATCATATCCCATTATCCTCATTTTACAGCATACATGTGCATGGGTAGAAGTTCCCCCACCTTGTTTCTTCTCTATTCCAGACCCAGGCTGAATGCCAAGGCTACAGAACTTAGGAGCAGCTAAAAGTTTACAGGTGTTTATTTTGCTGGGGAGCTTTTTGGTTTTGTTTGGTTTTTAAGTCAAATGACACAAGAAACTCTACGATTATAAACATGGACCTAATTTACTTCATGGAATGGAAGGAACAACTGGGCAGAACAGCAAAAAACTTTGGAGTGGTGATCTCGCACTCCATTCCCCGTTCAATCACAGATCTCCTTTGACCTGGAGCAAGTTATTCAACATCTCTGCCTTGATGTGCTTGCCATCTTGATTAAAAAAAAAAACAACCACACAGGAGTTCTACTCTTGGTATTTATTTCCCTTCCAAAGGCTAGGGTCTCAGATAACTAATAGAAGCCCATTCCAGCCTGCACCAATAATCAGGTCCATATATTGCTACCTGGTGTTTTGGTATTTTGCCTTAGGGCTGTGCATGCAGGACTTACTGACCATCTGGATCCTAAGAATTCAAAGAACTTGTCTTAATTGACTCCTCATTCTGCTGCTTCATTTTGGAGAGAGAATTAATTTTACTTTCCAACAGAAAATCTCCTTGTTGTTCACACAAAATTGCAAGGCAACTTTCAAATTCTGTACTCACGGATTCAGAAATGTTCCCTGATTTTTCCCCCAACACCTCTCTTGAAATTACTGCTGGATCCAGGAAATCCACCAGTATTTTTCAACTCAGTTCAACAGTATTATTTGCAAGGTTAACCCCTCTGGTGGCCAGGGAAGTTGCTCATATTCAGGAATGATGAGCAGAAAATGTTAAATACCATTCACTGGCCACAGCCTGCAGTTAATACACAATATTTAAACAACACAAAGGCATGGCCCTTGCCAGTAATGTAAAAACACAATGGAGTGGAGCCAGAATGGCACAATCTGCCTGCCTGAGTCATGCTTGGCACTCCACACTGGCAGGGGCTTGCATTAGGTACCCACAGTGTACTGTACCCTACAGCTAATTTAAAGTAAATCATTAAAATACATTTTTTTAAAGGGAAGGGAATAGGAAGGAAGAAATAAAATCCTATGTAATAGCTAAAATATTTTAAGACTAAAGTACAAAAGTACCACTTTGGAAGAAAGCTCTGCATTTCATTACAGACTGTACATTTTGATCTTAAACAACAAACTAACTTTGCTTTGTACTATTCCACAGCTTTGTACTGTCCAGCTAAAATAATTTTTTCCTACTATCTAAAAGCTCCTGGACTTTTATTCCTATGTTATTTCATTAAATTCAGAGTATCTGAACTGACTGTATTTTCCAGTCCTCTTTTGCCTGCCTCTTGTTCAGCCACTGAAGTTCCAAATCCTCATTATTGGCCCAAATACATTCAACAAACAGATACTAAATAAGGACAGATCAGACTGATGTACAACCTGAGTTGCATTTATGGAATAATTATGCTGTTAGAAAGAGGCCTTTCTTGCTGAAAGATGCAAAACATTATTTTGACCATTTTGTTGTGTCACAGCACAGGCAAATGAAACATTTCTGCCTTCATCTACACGCTAAAGCAGCTGAAGCCTCCTGTGATGTCATCAGAAAGTTGTTGTTTTTTTCTTGTATAAAGATAATTTGTTATGACATCACAAAAAGAGAATAAAGTCTATTTTATGCTATGAGGAATCTTCTGCTGATTGCTGTTCTCTCTGCTCTAAAGTGCAGAAATGCTCACTGCCAAAGCAGATGTCAACAAACAGAGAGGTGCAGACTCTTCCTAAGAATATTCAAAACAAGGCAGAAAAAGACTGAGCTATTCATGGTCTGAAATTAAAGATCTGCAAAATGTAAGTTCAGTTTTAATTTTTAAATAAAACATCCTTTGAACTTCTAAATCCCATTCAAGGGGACTCTGACCTTTATGCAAGCCTAGCTCCTGTGCTACCACTTTGGATGCATAGAGAGGAAAAAAAATACAGACAAAAGGGAGCGGAAAAAGCTTTTTACTTACAGGAATGCAGTGCAGCTTAATCTTTTTGTTTTTAAGGTGCAGTGATTTCAGCATCTACAATGTAACTTCAGGCAGTCTGAAAAGAAACAGGTTAAAATCTCTTTCAGTTATAATTGGTATTTCAGATTTAATTAAAAATTAAACTTTCATAATGTTTCACCATCCAAAGCAATGCATTATCAGTCAAGCGTGGCTTTTTTTTTTCCCTCCTCTCTTTTTTTTTTTTTTGTGTTAAAAGAAGCTCTTCCCAGAGTAGTTTGCAATGAAAGAAGAAGGGGGGGAAAAGGCAATTGAGAGGAGCAAAACCCATTTCTTCAGCAGAGGATCTCTGAATAACTTGGAAAGAAGCCTTCTGCCACTTAATTGTAACAATCAACCTTACACTAATTAAAAAAGAAAAAGAAGCATCACAATTAGAGATGCAGAAAAACACCATCACATACCAACAACTGTGAGGGGGGGAAATGTTCATTTCAGCAAAACAAGGACATTGCTAGGACCAGAACATACGCAGCAAAAGGCAAAGAGACGAGTTTACAGAATGCCAGCCAACATCATTTTGGAGAAATTGGTTCTCCAGCATGTAACACTTTCAGACTGTTGCACAGAAAGACATGTTCCAAAAGAGGAAAGCTAGTCTTAAAGTGTCCAAGGCAAAAGGTCTCTTGTAGCCTTTTGTTAAGGGATATGAAATAGCTGCTGTCTAAAATGACAAGAGTTCTTCTCCTGTAAAATAAATGTCATTTTTACTGTGCTAACCAGATGATTAAAAAGTGGTAGCTGGAGAGACAGCATCTGAACAGATGCAAAACCAAAAAAAAAAAGAAAAAGAATTATTTTTTTCCAAAATGCAGTTGGAATGACAATAAAACTCCAGGCGTTGCACCATAAATATGAGTTTAAATGTTAGGCTGGAGTTTAAAACCTGTGGTTTTAATTATATCTAATTATAAAGGCTCCAAAACCAGAAAGAATGAGAAAAACAAAAATATTAATAATAAATTAAAACGATTTTGCAGTAAGTTGTCAGGATTTGGCCTCATAATAACAAACCATACAGCAACGTGGACAGACACATACAAGGCACCAGTGATGCACACTACAGGAACAAATCAAACCTTCATTCAATTTTATTTTTAAATGGTGACAGCAGAACTTGCCTAATTTACCCCATTCAAGGTCAAAGCTATTCTCTTCACCAGTAGTACACAAATACATCCTGGATGAAAATGTAATCCTGATTTTGAATGTCCCATGGGCTGGGGGCAATTCTTAAGTGAATTTTTTTCTTTGTTGTCCCATGAGTAAAAATCCAGTTCTTCAGCCTCCAGTGTTCCATGAGCCTGCCCAATCCATCCCCACAGATGTTTAGAAAAAAAAGCACTGTGCCAGACACCAGACTGTCACACAAACACGTTCCTACACACATGTATCCCACAAATGGGAACGAGATCAGGAACTTATTTTTAGGTTTAACTTTTCCACTCTGTCAAGAAAAGCAGGAGGGGAAGCAGAGAGCACAGTAGGGGACAGCACAGCAAGAGTTACCAAATCTTTTGCAGAACCAGTTCTTACATGTTTGAATGAAGAAATAAGAGCCCCCTGGACAGAAGCATTAGGAGAAAAACTGTTATGGGCTTAGATGAGGTTTTCTTTCTTGAAGGAACCATTTGTGAAATGTGTTTCTCATCCTTTAGACAATCTTTATGTCAAATAACTCTTTCTCCTGACTGTCTTCTAGTTAAGACAGGCAGAGGAACAGCAGAGAAATCCAGGCAAAAAGAGTAAGCCCATCAGAAGCAGGCAGCAGCACGACTGCCACATAAGAGATAACAGCTTCAGCCTCTGAACTTCTATTTCTTTCCCTTCCTTCCCCTTCCAAATTTACCCCTTTTCTTACATCTTCAGGACTGTGAGGTTGGCTTGCTGGCAGAGGAGGAGAGGGGCAGCAGTATTTGCAAACCAAAGCTATTTCTTTTAATGAATGCAATGAAAAACTGACCTCAACTGAGAAAACAAAGAGCATTCACTGAGGGTGAAATGTATCCCTGCACAGAGAGCCAGCAAACAGACTCCACCACTGAAGCCCTGTTCTGATGACCTAAATAGGAATAAATTGGTGCATCGATTTCACCACAGTGAATTTTATCCCAAATTCACATTTTCTTGGAAAGAATGAGGAAGGATTTAGTGCTCTTCTATCAAAGCACAAAGGTACAACACCTCCTTCCCATGCTGGGCGCCATCCCAACAATGTATTTTCCTAGCAGTTTTAACCCGAAGTCCTTCCTGCTTGGTGCACGTTCTTCTAACTGAACAGAAAAGGAGGAAATGCAACATCTAGCATTACTCTGCAAGTTAGGCACCTGGGACAATGGGCTTGCAGATAGAGTGGCCTCTGCAAGACAGGCATAACTGGCACACACTATGATCCACCCATTAAAAGAAAGGAAGCCTTGGAAAGAGACTGCTGTGAGAGGATGTTCACTGCCATCTTCAAATTCAACTTCAATTAAATAGCCAGTGTTAACAGAACACCTGACAACACACACAGCCAGAGCATCTCACAGAGCTAGCCAAGTTACAAGCTGAGAGTTAAACCCAGAGCAAAACCTACAGAAAAACCTCATTAAAATCAGAATACCAATCATTGCCATCTCAGTACTATCTTCCTTTTATAAACTGAGAAACCTGTGAGCTCAAGATGCAATGATGTGAGATGTATGGTTGAGCAAGAGGTAGGACTGGAGGCAGCTTCTTCAGCAGGAGACCTGTGTTCCTGGAACAAGGGGAGCATGCTCAGCACTGTGGGGCAGGAGACTGTTGTCTGAAAGGAGTGCCCTAATCCCCTTGTGGAAAGAGTAGCTCAAGAATTGCTGGTGAACTTCTGCTTGAGAGAGGGCCAAGAGCTAGAATTGCAAAAATGATGAGTATGGCAGGTGAGGAATGAAGTACATTAGTAAAGTATTAACAGAAGAGCAAGTGTTAGTTCCCAGTAAAGGATTTAAAAACAAATATCAGAAGGTAAACATGTTTCACTTCACTTTCTCATGATTCCTGCTTCCCATGTATGAAGAGTCCAAAATCTCAGAGCAAAGCTACTGACTGAACAATGACCAAAGTTCATTAGCAATATTCCATTACTTGCATGGGACCTGACCCACCATGTTTATGGACTAGTTCCCCTACTTTCATAAGAACAACATTCATTCCATGTAATAATTAGAGAAAAGAAAAAATAAAGTATCATTTGTTACTGGAAAACCCTTCCAAATACGTTAGCCTTCTACAATCTCTTAGCAATAAGGAAGTTCCATATCTGGAAAGGTTTGATTTTCCTTGAATACCTGAAGTCAGCTGGAGCAGGATAATGAGAAGCACATACAGTTGACTAGTTATGAGAGGGAGTGCTAGGAGAGAATAGAGCACAATGCTAACAGATATATTTTGACTTTTCTACATAGAATTTACATCAGTCAGCTGATCTGTTTCAAAGTACTTGCTCATATCATTGCTCTCACTTCTGGAACTACAAATCAATGATGAAGCAACTGCCACAAGTAATTTTTCATAGAAAGTAAACTACTTATGTCCTTACTCAGAAAAAAAACCCTCACTGATTATATTAAGAAAGCCTTCTTCAACAACCAGAGAAAGGGAATAAATAAATGAACAAAGGAAAAAAAAAAACAAACAACAAAGCAAAACAAAAAGCACCACCCCCCAAGAATAAAGTGTCCATTACTTGCAAGAGAAGTTCCAAATAATCAAGTCAAGAGATCTCATTTCAACTTCAGAATCCAAATAATGACTTAGGATATGGCCCAGATTACTTTCTGGCATTTTAGGTTTGAAAACATAAGCAGGGATTGTGTCACAGAAATCAGAGAGGGAGGCTGATACTGTAGAGGCTCCTCAGCTAACAACAAATAAGCAAACTTTGAAATTGGAACCAGTATAGACACATCAGCATAATCTCTGTCTAGGCTCATCAGTAATGCAAAAGAACAAATATTATTAAGATAGATATAGCATTACACCACTACTGCTTTTTTTAAAGGTGAACACAGTTCAGTTATTACTTCTCTATAAACAGCTTTATTTTGTCTCCGTTCTCTTGTCTCGAGGGGATAGAATAAAAGTAACACCTGTGCACAAAGAATCCTCCCCAAAAGGAAGGTTTTCCCTAATTGGAGCCCCTTGTACAGGTACAGAAGTACAGAGGAGTTTTGGTTCTGTCTTTGAACTCATGACCATTTGTGTGGTATAGCAGTGCTGAATTGGGCTTCTTTGTAAGCCTAGGATTGTGGCTCAAACCTGTGTCACAGGGCTGCTGATGGGAGAAACCTGCAGGGGGGTATTTTTTGTTTGAAGGGTTGTTTATATATATAATATATATGTGTATATATATATGTATATGTGTATATATGTGTGTGTGTATATATATCTATATAGATATATCTATATTATAGATATATATCTATATATCTATATTAGTTTAGTAGAACAGGAGCAGAGGACAATCTACACCACTGTGCTGGGATCAAGGGTTCCTGCCCCTGCTGGAATAGCCAACAGGAGACTGAAGGTCTCTGTCAAAATAGTAAAACTCCATCTGTTTCAGTTCACTGCAAAGCTGAGTGCCCACAGAGATTTTATCTTCCTTACTACATTCATCTTTTGATTTTACTTTCCCAGTGAAGACTGTATCCATTACAAATTTTAATTTCCAAACCATGGCTTTTTCAGCTAGAAAAGCATTTTAATCAGGGAAAAGGTGCATTTTTTGCTACTTTTCACACACACTCCAATAGAGTTTGAACTATTTTTGTTCAAGTATGAAAAACATTGCCTTTGGGCAAAGACTAATACTTGTTGAAATTTGGGTTTCAGGAAGAGACACTCAACTGAATAAAAGCTGCAATGCATAGTACACCCCAATGTCACTTAAAAACAGGTACTGGGTGCAATTTCATCACAGGGGCCCTGATACCTGTTTAAACATGTTGGATCCCTTAATAGCACAGTCCATCCCTCTCATTTATTCCTACTCCTGACAGAGTAAGCAACAAGCACTTGAGAAGCCCAGCTGTGAAAGCACATCACAAGTTGAACTTCTCAACCTGCTGAAGAGTTAGACTCTTCATAACTGCACTCAAAATCTGACCCGAACTCCTAAAGTGCAGTTTAACTGGTAGTTCTGCCATAGCCAAGTGGGACCCAGCATCCTTCTAAATACCTCTTGAAGCTTTCCTCCTACACAAGGGCGATGATGGTAATCAAGTTGGCTGCTGAAAATCATGATATTCCCTATTCCAACTGTTTTCTTGCACAAGCTGTCCCTAGATCCTGTTTATGTTCCCAAGGAACAGGAACAGTGACAGCATGCAGCTTTCACGAGGCCTTGCCCAAACAATTCTTTCTCTAAAGATACAGGGTTTTTTGTGAAGCAGCTCTGAAGATTATATTCTCAGAGCATCTCTTGGAATACAGCTTGAGGACTTCACTTATGCCTTTTACAAGTTATTGCAGCACAGAAGCTTCTCCCACTTCTTTCCAAGGTACATAATGCTTTGATCTTCACAGCCTCACTGCTCCTGTTGAATGGTATCATCTCCCGTGGCTCAAATTATCTTTAGTGCATAAAATG
Source organism: Bucco capensis (assembly GCA_013396975.1). Classification (NCBI taxonomy): domain Eukaryota; kingdom Metazoa; phylum Chordata; class Aves; order Piciformes; family Bucconidae; genus Bucco; species Bucco capensis. The sequence goes on from VWZO01009773.1 coordinate 1,654,108, forward strand.
ATAATATCCGTTAAGAAGCAGGCTCTATCACAGACTCACAGCAGAACCTTCACATTTACTCTGGTTTAACACTGAAACTTACATCAATAAATGTTTCATTGTGATGGGTACTTCAGTGCAGTGACAAACTATGTGGATAAAGGAAATGTAGTGGATATAATTTGTTTGGATTTTAGCAAGGCCTTTGACACATTACCACACAGGAAGCTCATAGAGAGACTAGAGAATTATGGTCTGGATAATAATAAAGGTGGAGAAAAAAAATGTCTTGACAGATAGGAAGCAATGAGTTATTAATCAATAGTATTAGATAAGAACACAAAGAATCTACTCCAATGGCAAGCAATAGGTGCTACGATTATTATCATTACACAGATTCATTAAGAAAAAGAATGTAAATAATGACAGTATACAAAAGGATTCAGAAATAAGAAAGGTATTAAATGTGAAAGGAATCTAAATTTTAAGATTCTAATGAGATGTGCATAAGCTAGATCAACAGGTATTTAATATATCTTAAAATGTGAAAAATGTTAAAAATATTAAAAATATATTAAAAATACATTTCTGAGTTCAAAACAGAATTCTAAGGTTTTACTGTGTGAGTACATGACTTTTGTCATGTTACCCTGAACTGATATGGTCTAGTTGTGAAACTAGCTTCCTTACAAAACAACTCAAATAAGAAGTGTAGCCACTGTGGTCGAGGAAAAACATCTAGCTTCCTTTCTTGGAGTAAGGATATTAGTTCCTAACGATTAAAATTTTCAAGTTTAAAGCAATTGCATATAATGTCCTCAAATTATTCTTTGGCAACAAGGTCCTCTAGTTGTAGTCCTAAATTTCCACTGCCCTGCAGAGTTATAGGCTTTATATTGCCAGTTCCTGGTATAGGAGATGACACTGAGATATCTCCAGCAGAGACACTGTGTATATGCAATGCTTGCAGTTTAATGGATACTCCCTTCTCCACTTCCTTTACACATCTGCCCTGAAGAAGTTCAGCCTGACCCTTACCTATGGAAGGGCAAGATCTTGGATAAAATATACTGAGGTGAAATTTAAAAAAAAACCACATGGCAACACACATATATTTCATGAGACACATGGCAGAGAAGGTCAAAGTGATAAATCTTTATTTTGAACATCCCTAAGTGTTCAGCAATTAACATAGCAGCTTAATACTTCTGGGATAAACTCAGCAAGACATGAAGTTCACTATATCCTGCCTCTTACCTACTCATGCTGGAACTTTGCTTTTCCTCACACAGACAACACTCCCCACCCAGCACCACAACCTCAGCTTAATGCACAGAGCTCCAAGAATAAGGACAAAATAACCTTTCTTGAGACAGTAAAATCAAACTGAGTGAGTAAAGGCTACAGGTTTTTAACTCTAAGAAACTTTGTAAATGTGTCACAACTCTTAGTCTTGACATATCATGAACAGTCTGTTGCCTTGCAATCTGACATCAGGAAACTGTACTTAATAATCCTGCTCCATTTTGAGATCTGCCACCTATGATTTGGGGACCTTTGATCTTCTCCTAGGCCATATAATACTTCTACCCTCATGCAGCAGCATAACCCCATCTCCCTGAGAGCATCTCCTTCCTTCTGCCCACACTGTGAGAATCTGCCTTCCCTTGATCACACACAGAGCTTCCATTCCCCCTCCTTTGCTGCAGCAAGAGGAGGGATTAGGATCAAGGTGTGGCATTCCTCACACAGGAGAAAGACAGGGAGGGTAGTGGTATCAGCACAGAGGCAGGAATTCGTAGTTGTAGTTGATGCCAGAGGATTGTAAAGAATGAGATGTGGCAATACTCCCTGCAGCTCTCCAGAGCAGGAACACCAAGTGTTACTTCTGGGGCCCTGGAACAAATAAGATGGACAGGAGGTCCATCACTGGTTTGCTACCCTAAGCAGCTGACTATGTTGTCCATGTAAAGTAGCCTGCTTCCTTTGGAACTTACCTCTGCAGGCCTATCAAAGACCTTGGGAGGAACTTGGGATTTTGATGTGTAAGGGACATGCTACCTTTTAATAGAAAGTGCAGTTAATGAAGTTAGGACTACAGGCTAAGTTTGGGCTTCATGTAAGCAGGCACAACTCAAGTAGTATCAGGACTCTTCCAGCTTATGCATGGAGTGAGTTTATCCTTCCACGTGCAGAAGCAAAAATCAATACACTCTTTTACTTAGGCACATTATTTATTCTTTTGCCAGTAGGCCATTAACCTGAAGACCAAAACCAGCTTCATCTTGCACAATGTTATGCAGAAACCATGCCCAGAAGTTTCACATTATTTCAGTTTATGTAACTGCCATATTAAGCTCAAGGCCCAAGGAGGATACTGAACAATACCTTATTGTACAGGCTATTGAGATTCAATATTACAGGGACAATGCTACCCCCAATTTTATTAATCTCAGAAATCTCTGGAAATTCAATACCAGAGTACTCCTTGAGACTTTTAGACTGTATTTTAAATCTGTGGCTTAAACTTTTAATGTAACATCAATGTGAGCTCTCAAATATTTCCCATTAAAGTCTATATAGATAGTTCTTTTTTAATTAGACATCACCCTACAAGAAGTGAAATTCAAACCAAGCTGAAACTATACAAAAGTTCAGGAAAGTTTAGTTCCTGCATTATGATTTGGAAAAGCTCTATTGAATTTTTTTCTTCCAGAAACAATAAAGAAAAAGAGAATATCAGCAATAATTAAAAGTGATCACTGTGACAGAACAGGAAATGATATTGGGGGGGGGAGAGGAAAAAAAAAATCTTCCATTTACTTTCAGTGTTAGTGAAAACAACAAAAAGGATTTTATACTGCCAGCCACATCCTGCAAAATCTAGCTAATAAAGCAACAGCATAATTACTAGATAAGTTTAAAATTGATTTTTTTAAAAGAATGGCTACTTTTGCTGGAGGCAAAGCATATCTAAATATGTTGCAGGACAAGATTCAGAGACCTCAGCATCCTGCTGGCCTGGTCCAATACAAATTATGTTTGTAGCTATTTCCAGGGACTTGAGCTATAGCATGTGCACTCTTAAATCTATGCAGTATCATCTCTCCTTCAAATATGTATGATGAAAAGTACAGGCTAGGTACGAGCTCAGCAGAGCTTCTGCAATGGTTGAGAATTGTCCAAAGTGTCAAAACTAAAATTCACTCTGGCTCTATTTGCACTAAAAAACCCAAAATACCCCAACACATAATAAAATACTATTATCAGAGAAGTAAGGCTGAGTATTCAACTTGTTTTTGTTGAAACAAAACAGAGGAAATCAAATGCACCCCTCTGGTGGTCAATCAAACTACCAATTTGAAACTAGCATATAACTTTTTAGCAGCATTCTAACACATGTATACAGCAAAATACAAAACTAAGTTGCATCATGTTAATACTAATATTGGGCAAAGGACTCCAAGACTATATGATAATTATCTTCCACATAAAGAAAGAGAGACATTCAGATATGCGACTGGTAACTAGATGTCTAATAAAATAACAACTTCAATCTTTTTCAAGTCTTTTCCAAAATACCAGAAGTGATTAGAACACATTATGGGCCAGCCACTTGCCAAGTTTCATGTTTGAAATCAAAGCTGTTTGAAAATTTCCTGAACAACAAAAAAAACATTTTAGAACTGGTAACATTCACTCATGGTGATATAAGCAAATACCAGCCAATCTCAATCTTGGAACATTCTTGGGCTAATGCCTTTGTGTTGCCACTAAGCCTAGAAAAAAAATATTTCAGGCCCAATTGCTAAGACAGTGAAAATGTCATAAATAAAAACACCAAACATTTACATATTATACAACTAAACTCTTTATTTCCTCAATATACCTTGATGGAATTAGAGGCAGAGATCCTTCAAGATGTTTTTGTCATCATAACTGAGATGTATCTACTTACCAAAGATGAACCTGCCTGTAATTTGCATGGAAGATCTAACCCCCTTCTCCTTCCCTCCTCTGCACCTCCTCCAGAAAGAGCTCAGCACTCTTGAAGTATGTTCTCTACAAATAACTCCACAAAAGAAGCAGGTCTGTCATGGAGGAGCTGCTCCATTTCTTTTCATATGCTGAGGAACTCTTAGAAATGATGCAGAGCAGCACCATCTCACTCCTTCCCCACTCCCAGCTCCCGCAATCCTAAGCAATGCTTAAGGAACAAAATTTGAACCTGTACCTTCCGCAGTAAAGATACGTGTGAAATACATTAAGCCTGAAAGGAAACAAAACACTTAATTGCCAGTCCATTTTTGCCTTTCCCCTTTGAATCTCAAAATTAGTTAGAAACATGCTTTCTCTTCCATGAAAACATAACAGTCATGACAACAACAGCTACATTATTCCTCCAGCAGATCTGGAGATGTTGGAGCAGAACTCAGAAGTCCAGCCACCAGATCCTCTGGCAGAGCTGACACAAGACTCTCCCTCATGCATTTCTCTCTTTTAGCTTAAATTTTCACTCTTTTACAATGCTCTATGACATTAATGGCTTTAATGTTTCCTAACTGTGACTGAGCCCCATATTTTGGCAAGAGAGGAACTTCCCATCTCCTGGGCTATAACTCAAACCAGTCCAGAATTTTATGTGGTCAACCATCTCCTTTTTGCTCTCATTGACTGGAAGTCTGCATTAATAAAAAATAACCAGTACAGCAGGGCCTTGATGTTCACAGAGACAAATGAAGACCTCTCTAATGTATTTTAAAATGCTTCTTTGTCCTGATTTGAATTAGAACAGAACTAATTCTGTTTTGTGATTTTACTTAAAAAGAGACTTAGCTGGAAAGTAACTGCATTTTCTGAAGCTGGCAGTATTTTTTTCACAGATAGTGTCTCCTTCTAGCCTGATGTTTAGAGTTACTACCAAGGATTGGTATTCAGACCAAGGCCACTGCTGAATCTTGTGTACTGTGTGGGGACTGCAGAGTAAGAGGCCACACTTGCAGGGAGGAGCAGACAGTTCAGGTGACCCTAAACAAACCAAAAGTTATTCCATTCCATGTCATACTCAGTATGAAGCTAAGGGATCACAAGGATCAAGCTCTCTTCCTCAACGGCTACCATCCAAGGAGGACTCTGTCCATTCTATCTTCAATCCCTGACCTTGAGTCCCTGAATCCAGTTTCAGAATCTGGTTCCTGTCTGCCACTGAGCCCAGTCTGGGACTTCTGTTATAGCATCAGTGGTGATGGTGATAACTGCCATTAGGGGGCTGGTTACAGTACTGGTTTTGCATATATTTGTACATATTTTATTTTAGTGTTATTATTTTAATTAAAGCTGTTTTAGTTGTCTTTTCTAATCCATAAATCTCTCTCCCTTATTCCCTTGCTCTTCCCCTTTGGGAAGGGAGAAGAGTTAATAGAGAGCGTCTGTCACTCATTTAGTGGTCTGCCCAGCCCTAACCCTTGACATTCTTCCACTGCTGAATTACAGGAGACAAGTTGTTTATGCTTTGTTCTAAGCCACATTAAGTCCAAAAGGAGGAAGTCCTACACAGTAAAATGTGTACAGAACTATTTCCTACCTCTGCAGGCTGCAGAAAATCCCACTGTGTTAAGTAAGATGGCACCAAGGCCACTTAAAACATATTAGCCTATTAAATGTGCATTCCCTTATTGTTCTTAAAATGCTAACAGAGTATTTCAGGCCACTGTTTATTTGTAAGACTTCTGAAGAGTCATGCACTACCACCAGTTCTCTTAAAGTAGCATGATGGTCCATGTACCACTGGCAGGGCTCTTGATGGCCTGCAGAAAACTTGTTAGCCACATTGCTCTGCCTCACCTTATTCCCAGTTGCTAAACTGCCTTAAAAAACCTACACAAAAAGAGAGAAAGAAGACAGCTAAAAATATTCAGCATTTAACTTTGCACTGGATGCAACCACAGTTAGTTCTCTAATAGAATACTACATAATTCCAACCAGGAGCGGAGCAAAGCCTCACAGAGAAAGAGCAGGATTGTCTCAGATTTCCTAAGATGCCTCCCACATTAAGATGTGTCCATATCAGGAAAAAATTAAGAACCCTATCCTTAAGTTCCCACAATACAGTTCCAATTAGGAAAGGTTCTTAGCTTTGAGCTATCACTGTGCTAAAAATAGACATATTCAGAAAACACATTACTCTCAAAAGTGATTTCACATACAATCTGTAAACATGTTGCCCTTTTAGGTAAAACGGCAATTGTGTGAAAGCCACAAGCCAGAAATATTAAAGTGGAAGGGATCTTTAAAGACAGTTTGCAAACCTAAAAATTGAAATCTGTTCCTTATTTCCTGTAAAAACCAGAGATTCAAGTGCAAAGATCCAAAACTGAGCTTGCATCTATCCAAGAAGAATCAAAAAAGTGCTACTGCCAGTGGAACTCCTACAGATAACTGTTAGCATCACTCACCCTAGAATATCAGTGCTATTTGTGGAAGGCTAAAAGATAAAACCATACACTGCATGGTTAGAGTCAAGGGTGAAGGAAAGCAATAAAATGATGAATTGAATCATCACTGAAGATCCCTTCTTGTAACCTAGTAGCATGGGTCTTGCCAGTGCCAACTGGATTGTATACTGAAAACTGAAACTGCAGTCTTCTGCTTAGCCCAAACAAAGTAACTATGCAAGGACACCAGAGAAGGTCTGGGATCCTCCCTTCCAAACCAGAACATCTGTAGTTTTTAACCACCTCTGCATAGTCAGGACTTCACTCTGGTACACTGACCCTGACCCATACAGTGATGAACTCATCTGTTACACACACACCCCCAGCCCTGTCTACAGAGATGCCCAGAAGTTGTCTTTGCTTTTTCTCCACTACAGAGCTTGAGAATTCACACCTCATTTGTAGAGATGTCCTAATGTGGTCTTTGTCACACAGATTCCCATCATCGTTTGACAACTGGGACAAGTTTGCCCTCTGTTAATAATTGTTAGTAAAAATAAAACAAGGTCCTTAGTTGAAAAAAAAAAATGCATTAAATGTAATTTGGCATAGTCAAACATAACTTCTGACTGATGACCCCTGAGATTTCCTGCATTATGCCTGCTGGCTGATATTCACTGAAGACTCTCCACAGGATAGAAAAAAGAGAATTGGAGAGCAGAGAGCACAGAAAATGATATGTAATAGTAGTAATTGTGGAAAATTTGGTAGAACCACAAGACTCCTATAGAGGAAGCAGCTCCATCTCAACTTTCCATACCACAGAACGACAATCACCATAAACAAAACAAAGACCCCCAAAAGACAACCCCCCCAAAAAACCAAAACAAACCCCATAGAACAGCCTCTCCCTTTCAAAATCCCAATCCTTTCATTATACAATCAAGGCATGTGATATTTACAACATATCAAATGATCAGCCCCGTGCCTGATGGATCACTGAAACTCTGTGCATGCAAAGGAATCAAAGTTCAAGGACCACAGGGATAGCAAAATCAGTTCATCAGAATCATTTGGGGCTCTTGGAGGTCACACAATAGCTAACTAAAACCCAGGAAGAATAACTTATCTTCTAGACTAAGCTGCACCTGTTATTCCCATTATCCTTCCAACCTAAAGGAGCATTGTAGAAGATTCCCACACCACCAGAGAGAAATCAAATTTTGTCAAAGAGTTTAACTCAAGGAGAAAGTTCCTTCATTTGGAAAACCCATGGTGTAGCCAAAGAAGAGGCTGTTGCACACCTTAAGTATGCTAGGCTGGACATAATATGTTTGGGTTCAAGGCAAGCAAATAAGTACACTGCAGTCACTGATGTGTATATAGCATTTTCTAAAACTATAACAGTAACAGCCTAACTGGACAAAATGCATAAGCATTTTATGTAGTGGTGCTTAGCTGTACTACAAGGAGCATGTAATCACAAAGGGGCAAACGTATACTTGTGTTATTGCTGCAGAAAAGGAGGAATAGGAAAATATGTGAGAAGTGATTCTATGATTCTAAGTGAGATGATCTGCAGCATGAGGAAAAGTACACAGAACCAGCAGGAAAGGTACCTGCTGCAACCAGAATAATCCTGTAGATTAAACTGGAAAAATGCCTGATAGAAATAGAGCAAGTGCTTGTCTCAAAAATAAGATAATGTTGAGAGCAGATGAGATTACGCTTCTTCCAGTGAGGGGAAGAGGGACGAGAAGCATGAAAAGCTCAAAGAAGAGCAAGCATAAAAATGATGAATAACAAAGTCATTTCCCTCATGGAAGAGACTGTAGGACAACCAAAAGGCATCAACTCTGTAGTATTATACACTCACAATGTACACTGGGATTGTTAAGAAACAACTGTTTGACTATCTAGTGATAATACTAACAATTATGAAGCACTGTTGACCATATGTATTGTTAATGAATTCCAGTCTACTAAAGATTTGCTTTTAAGCTTTAAGCTGACTTGACTTACCAGTCATCCAAACACTCATTCGTTGTAACTGATGCTGATACTCAGCTTCCCACTGCACATCTCTCATGCCACATCACATGATCAAATAAGAAAAGGGGAGGACTGGCCCTGGCATACATTAGACAGGTGGCAGTAATCAAAAAGAACCCTTACTGCTTTATTTTTTCATAGATTCGCTAGTGTATGACCAAAAAAAACCCTCAAGGAAGTAAACTTATGTAGTTTCTTCCTCTTCTTACAAGTTTCAATTGGAAATAAATCCTAGATAGTACATGAAGAGTTAAATAAATCTCTCCTCATTTGTGGGAGATCTTTTTATCAATGATAAGCTAGTGTTTAAGAAAACCTCTCAAACCCATAAATGCTCTTAGGTCTCCTTCCTTCGGGCAGCACAGTCCATACCCCAACCACCTTCAATTCAGAGAAACATTTTCACCTGTATTATTCAATCAGCAGAACCTGCTCAAACCCTTCAATATGAATCATTATCAAGCATTTCTTAAGAAAATACTGACAGCTTGTTTACCTTCTACCCTCTCAGTATTTGGCAATAAAGAACCCTGAATTCCTCAGTCAGGAAACTGAAAATGGCCCTCAACAAAATCAATTCAATCAATATTTTCTTGCTGCATAAATAGACAAATAGTTTGCCAAAAGTCATAGAGCAATTCATTGGTTAAACCTGGAAAAACTAAGGAAATCCTGTCTCTGGATACCGTTTTTTTGTCTTGGCCTCCCTCAGGCTAAAACTGCAGTGTCTGGATACATCCTTTCCCTAAAATTTACCAATTTCAACCAAATCAGGTAGAGGGGTAGAACCTTGAATAAAAATAAAAAAAAAAAGGCTTCGAGAATCACAGAATTTTAGGAGTTGGAAGGGACCTCTGGAGATCATCAGGACAGAGAAAGACACACTATTCATTCTCCCCAGACAGAACCAACAGTGCAAGTTCATACCTTAAGCACCACAGAACTAGTTTTATAAACATCTCAAAAAGCAGGAAATACTTCAGTGAGAGGTCACACCTTCTTAGGCAGAAAGTCAATCAAGCAGAACACTAATCTGTAGAAAATCTAGATTCCTGAATTCCAATGCTCACTGAACGAATGGCTTCTTGAAGATTACTGGAAGTGCATTCTCCTCTACTACCTTCAGCAGTCCTGATAAAAATGAACCCTATGACAAGAAGTCTTCTCATTAACTTTGTGAGGTGGGAGAAAGACTACATATCACCAAGAAACACCATCTTGCCACCAAAAGAGAGTCTTCTGCTTTTAATTGGCAGCTAAAGAAGTCCAAAAACTAGATCTGCATTCCAGATCTGTTAAGTAGTTGATATCTGATTTTGCCTAAGGTGAACAATTTGTATGAGGTTTAACAAACATTGCTAAAGAAAGTCAGGATCCCAAATGAAACTCTTAACATACATTATTAGAAGAATCTGCTAATAGTTTGGCTATCTTTATCTGCTAATGTCTTAAGATGTCCAGAACATTCTTCTGAATGCAGAGTAAGGAGAAAAGGTAATTTCTATTTTGTTTTAGTTTCTGCAACTCCAAGCCAATCGGTTCCTGGCTTCAGAAAACAGGTAACTGCATTAATGGCTCAAGGCACATTAGACATGAGCATCACATCTGAAAGGTTACATGAAAGACTTCAAGACTACTTAATCTGAACTTGCTGAACAGTCATTCAGTCCAATGCTTGAGGTGGGAGAAAGATTTGACACAATCTGAAAGGACTGAAGAGTTGGTTAGCAATGGCTTGAATATGAGTGTTCCTATCAGCTCATCATTTTTCCCCAATGAGAAAGCAGCACAGAACAGAGATTCTCCTACAACCACCACAGACACTCACAAAAACCTTGGCTACAGCTCCTACAGTGAAGATTTATTGCTGCTGAAAGGTGGAGGAGGGGATGATGCAGCCACTGTAAGAGAATGGACAGGGTACAACACAACGTGGCCTGCAACACAGGAGGTGGTCCCAGGATTAAAATGCATCCCTGGTAGCTGCCATGCTGGGCATGGGAGTCTAGAAGAGCAGACTGGGAATGAATCTGCAGTGTTCTTTCCACATTTTTGCTTCTTTCTGTTTGAAAAACAGGCTATGTGAAGTAACAGTTTGACTCCTCTGTTGTCCCTTTTAGGCACCATCTACCATTTCAGGGAGTTGTTATAAAAGACAGGTCTAAAAATATTTGTTTTCTTCTCTGACAAGCAGTATGATTGCTCCATTAACCAATACCATCACTTTTCCAGAAGCTGTCAGTAAAATGGCAACTGATATCTACCCAGGAAATAACTGCAATACCTCAGGTCACAGTGTGACAGCAATATGTAAATGTACTGTGTACACCAAACTTCATTTTCTACTTGCACCTTTTTTTCTTTCCCCTTCCCAGTCATGTGACTTCAAGGATTTTAACAGAGCAACCCCCAACTTGACCCTCATTTAAACCTTAATCAAACCTCCAGCATGTGCTGCAAGCTGCTTTAAGAGCTGGAAAATAAAAAGAAATAACCAGTCATTTTCAGGGCTTCTGCTTTTTTCCACTTATACTCTGGAACAGTACTGTGGGGACAGCCCTTTAGGTTTGAAGTACCTGCAGACAGTTTTCCTCTCTGCTTATTTCATTACTGAGGCCAAAATTCTGGTACATAATCACATAGTTCCTGTTTACAGCTAACACTGCTGCAGAGCTTAAGTGCTACATTAAGGAGCAAAGTGGTGGCCTTCCCATGCATCCTTCAAGTGTGGAAGTGGTACATAGGCTCTGAAAAAAGAAGAGTGCAGAAAGAGTAATCTATTCCAACTGCTCTGAGGAAGTCTCTTTGCTAACTGGACAGTTTCTTTCTGACTTTCCTGACTAAGAATATGACCACCACATTTTTATTAACTCTTGACAACCTCCTCTTTCTCTGGGATTTCTGGAAAACATCGTGCTGTGCTAGAAATCTTAAGAGGCTCATCATATGGGTGGTTCTGAGACACCCTCTTACTGTGATTTTTGTTTCCCATAATGATGCTTCACAATAGGGATTTGGGTGTCACTAGTAAAGGAATGACCAAAAAATAATATATTACCTCCTGCACTGGCAGGACAACATCATTTCATCCTCAAACCATATGCAAAAACTCTGCATCTGAATACCTCCACCTAGTACACAAGTTTGGAATTTTACTTGAGTGTGAAGTTGGTGGCCCAGGTCCCTCTGTTTTCATTTTCTCCTATGCTCTACTTTACATCTCCACTATGCCTTTATTCAGCAGCACACATTAGTCATTTCCAAATCACCACCTCCTATTTAGTCCCTATTTTCAACTGTACACTAGAGACTTGCCACAAATTTTTCCACAAATAGAAAGAATCCAAATGCTTTCCCCTAGGCTTCTGCTTCAGATTTCATTATTAATTATATTTGAAGGTTATACAGTTAAAATACTACCTTTTTTTTATTTGAACATTTATATTAAGCTGCTGAGATTTCTAGCAGCTTAGCAGCATTATTTCTGTGTAAGAGAATAAGCCTCTTAAATTCTGCACGCAGGCCTCCCGTTGAAAATGAAAGATTTTAGAAAGGCACTGAAAGGTAACACTGAGTTAATGATGCTTTTTAAACTGAGACCTCAAAGACTGATCACACAGAACTCTGTTATGAGTCCCCTTGACCTCAAGCTCTTTCACATGCTCTGCCAACAGTGCCTGAATTGGAATAAAGTTTAGCAAAAAGTTACTTCCAGGAGATGCACTCAGCCCTCACTGCTAGGTACAATTCTTTACATGAATTTACTCTTTCCAATGCAAGAAGATGTTTAAATATTTGGTAGCAAATCCCAGAATACTGTATTTAACTCTTTTCTCCAGAGATAATGATGTGGTTTAACCCCAGCCAGCAACTGAACACCACGCTGCCACTCACTCACTGCTCCCTCACCCCCAGGGGAATGGGGAGGAGACTTGGAAGGAAAGGTAAAAATCTGTGGGTTGAGAGAGGGACAGTTTAATGGAACAACACAAGGAGAGAAGAAATAATAATGGTAACAATAATACTAACTAAAGTACATAAGAAGTGATGCACAATGCCATGATGTCTCCTCCCCACTTGCTCAGCTCCCCTACTTTATATCCTGAGCATGATGTCATATGGTATTGAATATCTCCTTGGCTAGTTCAGGTCAGCTGGCCTGGCTGTATCCTCTCCCAGCTTCTTCTGAAAATTAATTCCATTTCAGTTGAACCCAGGTTAGGTATGAGGGTCATCCACCAAAAATGGTGGATATTAAGATTATGGAATTTTGTTTGCAGGTGTAGATGTTGCAGACAGAGCAGATGACCTCAGCAAAAGGAGATCCATACCAACCACCTGCTACCTCACAACATAAATTGGAACTCCCAAATTTCAGACAGCTGGCAAAGTGTTGATTTTAGACATATGCTAGTGTAAATCAAGAATAGTGACACCTGTATGAAAATCCAGAGTTATTTCTGATTTACTACTGCATAAGAAAAGAGAATTTGTGTCACTGGGCTAATTTCATTTCTAGTGCTGTTCTTTAATCAATATGTGTTAGATTCTTAATGGGTTAAGTGCTAAAAAACTAAACAAAATTTTACATGCATGTTAATATAAAATATTAACAATAAGACAAGCATCACCTTTCCATACGTGTCAGAGGCTGTTTCATGCACTGACTTTTTTTTTATCCTTCACCTCATGGTGCACCTCAAATACACTTTCTCTCTTGTAATTTTTTGCCCATGTTTTTGATGCTGATGCACACAAATGTTCATTTTCCCAAGTCAACCTCAGATTTCACTGCTGGATCTATCTACTTCTAAATTTGTATAACCACATGAAGAGTTACCACTCTTCACCTCCTTTAAAAGATTCCTGCCAGTCTGCAGCACTGAAGGTACTCCCTTATCACCATGACCTGCTAAAAAAACCTCAAAACAAGCCTGATGGTATTACTTTGAAGATGACAATATAAAAGCATCCAACTGGTTTGAAAAATGAATGCCCCTTCAAAAAAAAAAAAGCATTTCTCCTCATACCTTGATGAACTAGGATATACAAATCCACCAAGCCATGCTCTCTTCACATGATTACAGCATGCCTAGTACCAGATGACATTGGGTCAAGAGCAAAGGTTGCATCACTATAATTACCCAGCAGTCATAAATATATTACAGTCTTGAAAACCTTCTCTTAGGAAATGCTACTAGAAGTATTAAATAACACAATACTTCACACACTTGAAGCATGTGATGTTGCCCAATATCTATACAAATATTAACTAGTTAAATGGTGTTTAAACCTTAAAACATATGAAAACAATATTGCATTTAATTCCCACTTCAATAAACATCTACAAAGGGCCTGATGGATTTTTTCCATGTAAAACTAACAATGAAGAGAATAGGTAAGTTAAAATTCAAATAAAAATCTTTCCAAGTTTAAGATCTGCTAGAATAGAGGAATCATCAGGGTGCTCCCTCTAAGCCAGCCAGAATCCAACCATAGCATCATTTTTAATGAAAGGCACAAAATGCTGGGCCCTTGTTCTTGCTCTCATCCTTTGAAAGGAGCTGTACACACAACTTGTGTCTTTTAACACTGTCAGGAAGCTGCCTGAGGACAGCCTAAGTTTCAGCATAACTTGCAGAGACTTCCATCTCTTGTGCCAAGTTCTAGCCTGGAGTGAATTTTTAATTGTTGAGTTATAAACCCATGAAAATAGGGACTTACAGCTGAACTGCTGACAAACTCTGAACTCTAGTGGTGCTCAGGGCACCAATGACAGATGAAACTGCCCCCTTTTACAGGACACAGGAAAGCTGGAATTCAGCTGTTATCAGGGATAATAAACTTCTGCTGGTGACTCAGGCTCTCTGCCTCAGATTTACATTCCCTCTGTCATTAAGAGTTTTTAAGTTAAACAATATTACATGAAAATGCAATAAACAACATTTATATTACCAATGGCATTTGTTCTGACTGCTCTTGCTGTAGGAATACCACATAGCTTTCCTCCTCCCTGCACTACTGGAACCAGGCACTGACCCACTTGCTCCTCAGACTCTCAGGCAGCCAGGATGAAGCCCAGGAGGGCCCATGGCATCCAGCCCAGCCCCACACCAGCTGCCAGATCACACTGAAGGGACAGGCTTGCACACTGAGCACTGCCTGCCTCCAGTCACCCCACTGCTGCAGGGCAGCTCTCTCCTCCTACTCCAGAACCCAATGGAAAAGCAGCACACAGCACCACCACTAACAGTTATTTTATATATATATTCCCCCCCCNCCGCTCTAAAATACCTCTTGCAACACTCATTAAGCCACCTCAAAGAAAAAAATAAACCAAAAAGGCCTGGAGCTTAAGATTGCACATTGCATCCTAGCACTTCAGTGTTTTCTCCTGCTAAGGAGTCAAGGTCAGATATGGAAAAACTAGACAGAAAAGGAGACTTGCTTCTCACACAACAGACACTTGTGGGGAAAAACCATCTGGTCTAGAAGATGGAAGAGGTCTTGTGGAGTTGTCACCCAAGTTGCTCCCCAGTCAATGGCATAAGAGAGATCAGCTAGTTAGAGAACTTCTTCTGCACAACTTATCACTCTCCACTGAAGTTTCCTTTCTTCCAGAAAAATAACCTGCACTCCACTAAGGAGCAGAACTACATCAGTGACCACCAAGTTAAATTTATCTCCCCAATGTCTATATTTTATTTCTTTAATACATCTCTCAGGAACAGCTTTTAATGCATTTGGATTTTAGGGTTGGGGTTTTTTTTTTCTGTCATAAAATATTCTATTTATTTCCCAGCAGCTGGTGTCAAAAAAGTTGTTGTTTTCTTTAAATATTACTCTTAAATAAATAAAATCTGGTTTCATATCATGCAAAATTAGTTTTGCCTGCTGCGAGTTGGTAGCATTATGAAGTGATCTTTTTTCCCATGAATTATTCAAAATGAGGATAAAAAAGGGAAAGAAAAAAGATGATGGACAATAGCATGCCATTCCATTTGGATAAACGCAGCAGTCATGCTAATAGTTCACTATGTGCAGCACAGATGAAACCCCTTTTTCTTTGTCAAATGTAGCCACTCACCTTCATTTAGTATTTCACAGAGAGGTAGTGAAAGAGATTTATTTCTTTCCTCTGTGCCCCCCTGTGACTCATCTAGTGGGGCAGATAATAGATGTGTCTTTTTTTTTTTTGCCAGCAAGATATCAACATTTTTGACAACAAGGTTTTGGGTTGCTTATCCTCAGCACCATGGCTCAACTGGCCCTTGATGGCCTTGAAGACTTACTTTCTTTTCTATTTTAACCTTATTCTTTGTTTAAACCTCTAGCCTGACAGTGTCTCTCTGTCTTTTACGAGAAACTATTAGAATTGTTAACATTTCCTCTGGAGTCTTCATATTACCCTGTCTTTCAGAGCTGCTGTAACTGCACAGCTGTAATTATTCTCACTTCGAATTCTGACTGTCGTATTTGGAAGGGGATGAAGGGTGGGGATTTTAATAAATCATTCAGGCTTCCCAAGGCACAGAGTATCTCACCAAATCTACTATGAACATTTAAGGTGGAGGGGCTTATGGACTGAATATATAGATAAACTGCTAAGACATAAAATGTCATTATCATGAAGAAGAATGAGAAAACGATACATTTGTGGGTGAAGAAACTACAGTAAGCTAAAAAATGCTATGTCAAATAGTTTATCACTAACAACTTCCTTGTAAAGGAAGCTTTTCTTGAAAATAGAATGCTTTCATTAAGTTTCAAATATGGCTACTGAGTAAAGTAAGTCTAGTGCTAAAACAGTAGGTTTGAAATTCATGTATTTTCTCTCATTACAACATGGAAAACACTTAAATTCTGTTTCAACTTCTCCAATCCATGCACTAAGGTAATTAAAACCTTTGTATCATAATAACGATTTATCATAATGCAACCAACTGTTTGCAGCAGAAAGAGGGAGTCCTTACCCCAAATATTTTCAACAGGGATAACACTAACGTGCCAGGCAATGTTCATTGGAATCACTGCCCTGAATTCACTATGTCACCCTTTGACCAGGAAGAAGCTTAAGTGTTTAGAAAGAAAGGGGGGATTTTTCAAGAGAGAAAGAGACCAGGTGGTGTTTGTATTTCAGAGTGAGTTTCCCTCAGAGTACAGTGCAAATGTATTCAAATGAAAATCCTGGACCTGGACAATGGAATGCTGGACTGTTTGCTCTGAACACCATCATAAAAAAGATGAGTGTTTCATGCAGCTAAAGCATGTCGATCACAAAGTCCTTCCACAACAATGCACAAACAGAGCTGTTGTCAATTAAAAGCAAGATTAGGAAGAAGTGTAGTCACCAGTGTCCCAAATTCCATTATCCCATAGCTACAAGCCATTACTCTTTTTTCCAATTTAATTTTTTTTTAAGTAGGTCATTCTGGTATACTCCAATTCTTTATTTTTTATTTATTTATTTATTTACCATCAGTGCCAGTCAAATTTTGGCCAAGTCTTCACACCTTAGAGATAAAATAAAATCCACATATTTATTTTATACAAGACTAAAATATTTCCATACACACAACTCATTATCCTCTTGCAAATTCCTATACACTAGACAGAATCAAATGCAGTAGTCCATGACTCTTGCTTGCAGAGCCCTTCAACAGTTTTTAGTTAGAGACTAATGTAAATGGAAAATATCTCAGGCTTGCTAGACAAAACAGGGTGACAAAACAGCAGAAAACATCTTAAAACCTGATAAAGAGAAAAATCACATCTCCAGCTATCTGAAAGGAATCCACCTCCCACCTCCAGAGCAGCACAGTTGCTCTGCAGCCATCCCATCAGCACCTACACCTCTGCACTGCTTTGAGGATCTCCCCACCATATTCCCTTTGGGAACACTAGAAAATGAAAGAAGAGACCAGCTGAGGGAAACCAACCTTAGCTTTCAGCTTTAGTACAAACAAGATTAAATTGTTGGAGTACTGCATCAACACCCACAGAGCATGTACACATGCTTTATATAAGATAAAAAATTCAGAACCAACATTAACTCTTGTAAGAAATCCCACATGCATTTTGATGGATTCAAATTCCAGTTAGAGACCTTTCCCCACTGCCCACTCTCCCTATGGAACTTGTAACACAACTTTATAAACATCTGACTTAGCACTACTACAGAACATTCCAGTCCTGTCAATGAAAGCAGATGTTGACCAGCTAACTACTGGAAGATCTTCAGAAAAATATGCTAGAGGGTCTTAAAACAAGTGTTTTTAGTAAGATGCAGGTAAAAGCAATAGCCCCACTCTTCAGAATTTTGATCAACGACTCCCAAGTCATAAAACCACTACTAATAAAAATTTCCAGGTGATACAAAGACTGAAACAAGATCAGAACAAGGTATCTACAGATGGGGAACTTTAGGCATCTCCACAAGCATCTCTTCTTTCAGATAAAACTTTTTTTAGTATGGCATTCCCTTAAGAAAAAGAAACATATGCTATATCCACAGGATTGGGCATGAGTGTGTGGGGGATGTGCTACACCCTGGAAAACAGCATTTCAGAAAAGGATCTGGAGGTCACAAAAACAAACAACTGAACATGAACACCCAGTGCAATGTGACTAAATGGCTAAGGCAATCCCTGGAGGCAGGAACAGGAGGTAGTGGCTAGGCTGGGGAAGGCTATTTTACTTTTCTTTATTGCATTGTTTTCTAAAGAGATCTCCAATTGGGTGAAGAAAGGCATAACAAGAACCAAAGTCTAGAATATGAAGCCAAGAAAGAAAGAAAAGCCAAATCAAACCAGAAACAAATCCCACACTTTCTAAACAGCAAAAAAAAAAAAATTAACCAGTGGAACACATCTATCAAGGGAAGGGAGGAGCTTTAACCTCCTGATGATTTCAAGATGGAGAGATGCTGTCTGTCCATAACTGGGTTCAAAACAGGGATGACTGGACAAGTCTAATAGCTGTTTATACACAGAAGGTCAAACTAGATGATCTAACAGTCCTTTCTGACCCCAAACCATATGAAAGGAAATTTCTGATGTTATATTTTAGTTCTATTTAATTCTGTGGGTCACCTTTTTTTCCTCCTGAGTGACCATAACAAGCAGTCCTCCCACAAAAGACTCCTGTATGGCCAGCCCAACAGGTTTCACTGCTGCTGAAGATTTCTGAGAAGAATTATTCTCAAGTCTGGAGACAGCCTGGAAAGATACTGTTCATGTCCTCTGAAAAAATGCAATGCTTTGTTTGTTAGTTAAGTGACTGTATTTCACCAGAGCATAGCTCACTGGAGTGCAATCATTGAGAGCTCACATTCAAGCAACTCCCAGTGCTGGAATGTTTGCAGTCCTGCTTGGGTCTGCTTCTGGATTCAACTTCACCTAGTGCTGGAAGCCAAGTCTGGTGCTACCTGGAAGAATACTATCCACATAGCAAGGCAAAAATGTGCCCATTTGTTGCTTCTGTGTGCGTGTGTGTTTCCAGTTAAGACTCCTGGAATTCACAGATCCTGAAATTTGCTTCGAGTACATACGAGATGGCTCTGAAACCATTAGGTGTTATCCTCTACTGTACTCTTCCACTCCCATGCTTCCAAAAGTTCAAATATGTATCTAAGAATACTGCTACACCTGACAGAAAGCATTTTCAAGTTCTACCTGAAAGGTAGAGCTGCAGAAATAAATGCTCCCCGAGTCTCCTGCTGGGCTCAGCATCACTGCTGCCTTCAAGGGAACAGCACCACCTACTGAATTGCTCCCACAGCTCCTCCAGCTCTTCCTGGTGATTCTCTTGACCAAGCACTGACCAGACAACTCTGTCCTAAATAAATCACACTCTAAGATGGCACAGCTGCAGGCACTGAAAGAGAAAGAGATGTTTTCCACTGATAACTCTAGCTTTGAATTTTCCTTCTACCTGTGGTTAATGGTTCATCTTCTAAATGCAGTAATTTTTTTGATGTCACTAAAACTGTGTTTTAGTTACAGTTACAAGCAAATGTCACTCATCTACACACTCTACCTACTGCCTGAAAACAATATGATTTAAGGAGTATGTCAGCAGTAAGAAAAGACTCTTCCCACTGGATTAAAAATGTGCATTTTAAGAAAGGAAACACTTTTAGAAAGAAGGAGAGGGAGTCTTCTGTTTCTGTAGTTTATTTTTCTGCTTAATGAAACAAGGTTTCCAGCTTCTACAATAGCAGCTGCAAAGGCATTTCATTAATCTCCTGAGTGCACAGCCTCTCCCTGCATACCTATAGCTGCCCTCTTCCAGCCTCCTAAAAATTCTGTTGGCATTGCTTCAAAATTCTTATGAAATAAGTAAAAAACGAAACAAAACCCCAAACCCCCACTTATTAAGCTATCTAAATTCTACCATTTTCTTCTAGAAAGGATAAATCAACCAAAAAGTTCATTATCTTAATACTTCTCCCATATTTTGAAGACTTTCATAAGCACTGAACTCCAATGTGTTCCCATTAAGAATAAATCTAAAGACCATCCATAGATGTCTACTCAATTAAATGACAAGCAAGGGAAGAAGTCATTGCTGCATCAAAACACAGACTGCATCAAATACCAAATGCTTGCTCAGGCCAAAGCCTTCAGGGATGATTAAAAAAACAAAAACAACCTACTCAAGAATTTTCAGAAGTGTTCAAGTATGCTAGGAAAACAAATGTCATAGGAAGCAAAGAGTGCTAGTCTCCTAACATCACCTAGATGGTTTGAAAACTAAGATTTGGCCCAAGGATTCAAGTTTTCCAATCTTATTCTGCACTATTTCACTTGATTCTCTTACTGAAAACAGTCAGATAGACATGTATTAAGCAATCTATTTTAAGAGGAAACAGTATCAGTGAGCCTCAGACCTCACTAGCTTGTGTTTCTTAGTTTCAACCCTAAACACTAATTATATGAGGGCTTTAAATGGTTCTCAGACTTCTAAAGGTAAAGCTGTAGAGAGGAAATGAAAAGCTAGAGACAGGGCAGTGCTCCTAGGTTTGATTACTAATTACATTTGCTTCCTTATATTTGCACCTGCCATAATTATGATAAAGGATGGAGTTCCAAGTAAAGTTGATAAGAGATTTTATGATAAAATTCCCCTCAGAACACTGGGAAACACCATACTTTTTACAGGAAGATTTCTCTTAGTATCCATGCCATGGTTAACTCACAGCCCAGGGAACTTCCTCATAGATAAAAAAAATGGTTTATACTGTGCAAAGTTTAGTTGTCTCCAAATAAAGGACTTCTTAATTATCTAGGATAGACAAAACCCACCTTTTTCAACCTTTGATTAAAATCCATTTCATATATGGGTAAAAAAAAATCATTATCCCACCAAGTGAAAATTCAGACTTGTGTTCCACTCCAGGTTTTAGAGAAGGAAGGGGAGATTAATACATACACTCCAGTCTATTCATGCAGTTACATTTTAACTCTACAGAGTTTAATCTCATCTTCACAATATCACAATATTTTTCCTAGCTTATCTCCAAGCTCTTGAACTTCATTTCTGAATAAAACAGGACATACTGTTTTCTATGTGTGTACAGTGTACACAGTAATAAGGAAATCAAACGAAAACTACACAAGTGGCCAAAATGGAGATAAGGACAGGGGCTTATTTGCTGCAGTATTTCCCCCCCCACTGGTGGAGTGAATTCCCTAATGGAGTTCCTTCACTAAAAAAAACCCCAAACATGCTCTTCATTCCAATGCTTATTCTAACCCTAAACTACAGGATAAAGGCTTGGTAATACTTCTTAATGCAATAAAACAATAAGTGCCATTCTGCCACCAGGAGAACAAGCCAGTCAAACATGCTACTTTATTTTTTAATTCACAGAAAAAACCTGAGCTAAGGAGGACCCAGTAGCTACCCAAACCCTCAAAAAAAATGGGGGAGGGAGGGGAAAAAATGATGATCTTAAAGAATTTGCAGATGAACAGAGGAAAAAATATCCCATGCATTCGGCAAAAGTCTGTAATATTATCTAGAACAACAGCACAGCCATTGTTAGTGCTGCCAAAGCACTGCATGTTTGCTAGATCACCCCAGGTCCTTGGAGAATAATAAACTAAGCAGATTAGACAGAGACTGATGTCTGTGCTGCTTCCATCTCTGCTGAACACGGGCGCTGCTCTGTGCTTTTGAGCACAGACGGGCAGGTAAACCCAGAAAATGGGTACTCCATGTTGTCAGGGGCAGGAGGGGGCAGAGAGCTGCTGCCAACAACCAGGGCCTATTTATTATTTAACAGTTGGTATTGCTAGAGGCCTGGCACTGCAATAGAGCAATCTCTGTTTCAGCACAAGTAAGCCTGATTATGAGAGTCCAGGAGCCAAATCATGTTTACCATCATCGGCGAGAAGCTCAGAGCCCCCACCAGGCATGGAAATCCTTAGCACAGCATCTCTCTGTCCATCCATCCACAGGCTTCCTCCCTGGGGCTGAGGTAAAGGAGAGATGGTAATCCCCAAGCAGGACAGGACAGGAAGGTTTTGGACAAGATGATCCTTAAAGCTGTTGGGTACTACCTAATTGGCACTGGCCAGTCCATGCCTTCCTCTCCATTTTTATGAGCCAATATGCCAACCTTAATTTACCACCTCAAGCACCTTATGTCACTCAGGGCTGAAGAAAAATCTCAAGTTCTGGGGAGGACAGAAGGAAACATTGTTCTTATGTACATTGTCTACTTTCTCCCCCAGCAAGGATAGCACTTCCTCAGTGTAACTCCTATGATTCATAGGAAGATATCACTCACACACTTGGCACTAGAAGTTTTCTTAGCATCTGCTGGAAGTCATCCCTGTATACAAGAAAAATCTAGAACACCTCCCTACGATTCTACACACTTAAACTAATCCAATTTCCAAAATTTATTTACAGGGATGCTCACAGAAGTTCAGTCACACTCTAGAACAGAATTTGTTAAACATGGAATCTATTGAGCAAATGCAACTATCAAATGCCTTGAATAAACAATACTTGGGTCAACACTCAACAACCTATTGCTATAAAAATCACAATAAAGGAAGATTAGACCATCACCCCTATATGAAGCCTTCACTTTAAAGCTTTTGGGTTTGAACACTAGGGCATTTAAGTAGCCACAAAAAGCTAATCACACCTGCTAGCTGTTTCTCAGTCTGCATAAAACAACCTCAATGATCACCTTTTACCTCCCAATGAACAGGAGCCATTGTCTTCAGCATTTCTCCAGTTCCAGTGGGGTCCAGTGCAAGGGTGGGCTCTTAGAAGACATATAGTCTCCTTGTAGCAGTGGCTTGCTACAGAACTCAGAGCTGGTGGAAAGTGACTTTTCCCACAACCCCCTTCTTAAAAAAATAATGAAAAGCAATGCATATAAAAAACTAACAACTGATTCTTTAATATTGATGATGAGCTTAGCAGTAATAGCGTGGTACATATGCTTTGAAACACAGTGTTTTATTATATTCTACATCTGTACTGATGTACAGACTGACTGGTCTCATCAGCAGAGGGATGGCAAATGGAAAAGCCTGTGGAAACTAAGATTTAATTGTAAGTCTAAGTCACTCCCAGGATAGGACAACCAGGAGCACAGCAAAGCAGGATCCTTTAATCCACTGGTTATGATCTCTCCCTATCAAGTGATCCCATTGGAGCCTGCCATGGCTTCTGGGTGCTACAGGAAAGCATTACTCAGACAGGTGGTTAGAAGCACAAGCCACCACCTGCTCCTGGATCTCTTCTCCCTGTTTTCCCCAGCTGACTCTGCCCCTAACTGCTTTCAGCTGGCCAACAGCAGCTGCCCCGTACTGCTGGGAGCGAGATGGCTGCAGGCTGCTAGCAGACAGCAGTGGGGAGAGCAGCAGCAGCTGCACACCCCTTCCCTGCCACCGACTGCACTCACTCCTCTCCTGGCCACTCATTCCCTAAGAGGGGGACCAAATTTAGGCTTCTATTTAAATTCCCTTGTTCAGTAACAAATCTCTTGGCTGCAGCACAGCTGACCTGCAGGAGGACAGAGCACAACAAGCAGCAGTCTTACCTGCAACTAGCAAAACCAAGAGAGTACCCAGTAGATCCTTCAGTGTCAGCAGGAGTGATGGCTGTGCCCAACTCCAGACTCAAGGGATGGATGGGTGGGTGGGCAGAGCACCAGTACCCAGCCCCAGTACCCACACTATGGATACATACTGCAGACTTCAGTCCCCAGAGCTGCCAATTTGGCACTAACGTGTAATTTGTCCTAAATTACGTTTTGAGACTTGAACACAAATAATGTAATAATAGCAATTAGAGCCTTTACCAAGCAGAGCTCTATCAGACATGCAGTCCAGTTGTTTCACAGGAAGTAAAAAGCACTTGAGGAAAGAATCCACACCTTCAGAGGCACCAGTGGTGTGCAGGTATATGTAATAATTGCATTCCTTGTGTATTAATGTTTGCATATAAGAAATGCATGCTGAGCTAGCATTACACCTCCTTCCTCAAATAATAACTAAGTTTCATACTGTGCCTGAAGTGCTCTTTATATAGTACACAGAAATGGGTTATGTAAAGATTAGAGCTGTGAGAGGTGTTCACAACAGAACTGGAAATCTAGTAACAAAACCCAATTCTAGCCAATACAAAACTCAGGCCAGCTTTACAAAAAAGGTCTGTGAATTTTTGATGGTTTTGACACCAAAATCATACCAATCTTATATCCAGAAAGGGCCAGGAGAACAAAAGGAGAATTAGAATAAAATGGCTGGGGAAAAAAAAAGCAAAAAAAAAAAAGCAGGAGCAGAAAGATTCTAACCCCCCCCTCCCCCCTTCCCATGGTGGAAACAGCCCTCAGCTTTCAGGGAATGCATCATGCTATACTGGAGCCACTATGTGATGTGTGGAGTTCAGGGTGCTTAGATGCTTTTGTATGTATGTGCATCATTACTAGGAGATGACTAGATTTGGTACCAGGATAATATTCCACCATTGTGTGGCATGTTCCCATCTGATGTTGCCTTCTCCCTAGTTTAAAAAAAACCACCACCAACCTAATAAAAAAGAAAATTAAAAAAGATACAATAATTGTTACTGCACACTCTAATGAATTATTGTGTTCAAGGTTCCTACAAAAAAAAGTAATATTATACTCGGCTTATGTTTTAATTGATTTATTAATATTTTATCACAGGAATGTAATTTAAGCTCCTCATGATTTAGATCTCATAAACCTTTAGCATTTTGCAAATTCAAATTCCAATTTAAAGCCAGGGCGAGCAATTAACTTTTCTATCATCTTGTCAGGGGAGAAGGTTCGTGTTTAATTTGAGACAAAGTGACAGAAATATATATACACTGTATGTATTACTCAAATTTAATTTATGAGTCAGCACCATCCACCTTCCAAATGTAGATTTAATGGAAGGGGAGGAGGGAGTAGGGGGAAAGACCCTGCTATGGTGGCACTGCCCCAAATTCACTATGAAAACATGTCCCTGGTTTATCAAGATACTGTGCTAAACTGATTACACCTCTATTTCCACCCCTTTTGTTTTCATTTCCATTCACTCATCACTTTCTTCTATATAAAGCACTTGCTCTCAAATGTCATCCAGCAGCTCACAGCCTGCAATGGGACAGTTGAAGCCAGATGGCCTGTCCCAACCACTCCACATCCTGCCCCCATCAGTCCCCCCTAAAAGGCAGATATAGCACACAAAGAAAGCTTCCTGTAGGATTGCCATGAGTTAGTAATACCTGTGGAGCCAAATCCTGTGCTCCTCACTGCTGCAGTGGATTCTCTGAAGTCTGTGTGATGCTCATTTCATTAAGGAGAAAGCAGAATAAAAGATGGTGCTACTAAACTACTATTATTGCCTACTCAAAGGGACATTCCAAGCTCTTTATATGTAAAGAAGGAAACCTACAGCCTAAATTTGCATCAGTAAAAATTTGCATGAATAAAACAAACAGCTGGCTAGCATTTGCATATACTGTTTTAAGAAAGGAAGGGAAGGGCTACTTCATCTCTGACCTGCCACAGATCTTCCAGATCTGCTGTCCCCACAACACATCAAAGAACTGCACAGAAGTTAGCTCATGTGCTGCAAAGAAGCTCATGGAGAAGCTGCCCCACATATTACCTATTGGTCTTTAAATACCAACAGAAAGCAAGTTGTACCTCACCTTTCTAGACCAGGAGAGTTTCTCTGGTGTGTGAGAACTTTGCCATTACTGTAGATACTTCTGATAGTCCTATTATAGTACATAAGATTGTTTCAGAAAGGGATTGGGGGCTCAGTTCCAAGACTCACAGAATCTTGATGCCATGGTCTTAGGTCTATACACTTCAAGATAGTAGAATGATCAGATCTTGTTCTTGGAATAATCAGATCTTGTTGTTCACCCAACGTTTTCTACACACTGCAAACAAAGATCCATCTCTACATCCAAACCTAGCTAAGCATAGTGGTGAATAAGGATGTCAGAGGGAGCCAAGTCAGAAATATTCTTCCTTCTTGTAAATTCAGAGTTTTGACCTTCATTTTAAAAACATTTGAAAAATCAAAACTTCTTTGAAATAAACAAAAAACCTCCAGTTTAAAGGAAATCTTTCATTTCAATAAATTCAGGCGATTTCATTGGAATTCTTCGGCACCTTTAGCATAACTTTCTTTCCTTAGAAATAAAAAAATAATGTTCATGTATTGAAAAAAACCTCAATTCCTTTAACAAACAAACATGATTTGTACACACCAAAAAAAAAGTTCACCCAACGTTTTCTCCAGAGCCACTATGTAATCTTATATCAGCTTACATTAAAAATATATGCAGTGGAAAACAGACTCAAGGTAGAGTTACTACACAAAATCCAAGATACAGAAGATCTCAGATACTCAGCCATACTCCCCTTTAAATACACACTGGACTTAGAAACAAACTTGAAAATCTTGTTCCGTGCCCGATTCATTTATGAAGCTTCACTCTAATTCACTTTCTAAACTCAGGTAAAAAAGCTTTGCTGCCATGCATATTTTTAGAGAAATTATAGCAGAGTGTCT
This sequence comes from Bucco capensis, assembly GCA_013396975.1. NCBI lineage: Eukaryota > Metazoa > Chordata > Aves > Piciformes > Bucconidae > Bucco > Bucco capensis. The sequence goes on from VWZO01009773.1 coordinate 1,680,641, forward strand.
TGCAATTTCCATTACTTTGTGGTGTCTGCACTGCTGATAGACACCAGCCCACATTGGAATCGTTGCTGAGGTGTCCTAATACTTCTCTGAAAAATACTATTAACTGCACATCACAGGTATTTGAAGTGCATAAGAAAACTATAAACTTAATTACACTGGAGGACTAGTGTGATCTCACATGAAATTTGAGCTACTGTTATTAAAAATAGAGAGAGAGACTGCATTTACTTAATGCTCCTTACAGTAAACCAGTCAATTTTAAACTTTCAGGGTTGTCTAATCAGACAAAACAATATGGGGGGGGGGGAGAAGCTGTCTGTGGCATTTACTAGTGCAAGCATTTCACATGCCAAACAGCAGATATTTGTTTATTCTGCTAAAAATAATATTCCTTGAATGACTATTGTATATGAGATAGGATAGCTATTCAGACTGCACAGCAGAGAGACTTAGACTAAAATAATTAGCAGATAAGATTGGCTGCCATACAGCATTCTTGCATCACACCAGAAAAAAGCCCAACCTGTTCTGGATTTCAACTAGCTTTTATATTCTCAGATCTGTTTTTAATGCTGTTAAGTCACTACATCTACTAGGAACACTGCCTCCCTCTTCCCTGTGCTACTTTCTCCTAGAGGGAGAAGAACCTTTGGTTTCATCACTTTTCTTCTGAGACCTACCTGCCTGAGCCTTTGGAGTTTACCTGGGGGTGGGAATATGAGGAACACTTCCACTTTCAAAACAACAGCCAGGGAAAAAATGGATTGTGCTTAAAGCTAGCAACATGAATCCATGGCATTTAGTGACACCCAGATTTTAGATACTGAGCTCAAGAGATCCTCTTTGGAATGAGTGATATCCAGAGAAACTCTTTTACCAAGGTAGGAACTCTTGCATTTGCAAGGTCTCTCCCTCACCCACAGAGTGGCAGAAGAGCTGTATTTTACAATCCCATTAAACCATCCTTTTGCTTGGAAACAAGGAAAATATCCTCTCCATAATTTTCTCTTTCCTTGCCCACTAACCCTACGCCAGCCTCTTCAGTCCCAAGGACTTCAGTAAGGGAACAAGTATACAAAGCAAACTGCTTGCCAGCTAGGTGCTTGCCAAACATGCCTACCTCAGAGAAATCCAGAGCTTCAAAAAGTTTTCCAAGGGAAGAGTCTTAAATCTGCTCATTACATAAGCCTGTCTTGGGATCACACCAGCTGGACTGAAGATAGGATGTTGACTCTTACTTTTGAACACTACAATTTGCTTTATGGACTAGAAAAAAATGTTTCATTTCTGTAGGTTTCATCAAAGGTAAATCCCAAGAGTAGTGGCTCCTACAAGAGTCTCAACTTTTATACTCTGTGTTGTCAGAGATTTTATGCAGGAATGTGTGCTGTTCATGCTGCATTATTTCAGATCTCCACAACTGACTGTGACTTAGGATATTTTCTTTTTTTTTAATCTCATCTTCCACATTTTTTGAGATTAGGCAGCATAAAACCCAACTTCTCAGATTGAACTGATTCACACCTGATTTTAACTACAGCTCCTCCTTCCAGCAAGGGATGTGCAGTCACTCCAGTTGGATAAAAGCACAACAGCTTGTAACATGCAAGGTAAAATTGTCTATTGATGAGTGCATTGCTGTAGTAGGATCCTATCTAGGACCAAGTTCCCATGAGTTCTCTCCCAGTCTGTGTTATACTCATATGAAAAGGTGAGATGAACCGTTACAGTGAACATAAATTGGAGAAGAAACAACAAACATAAACGGGGGAAGAAATTATCTCCTCCCAGTCTTCTTGAAAGTTTGCATGCAAAAAATGATGTTGCCACATAATCTTGCAAAACACGTCCTGAAAAATCAGTATGGTTTTGGCTCAAAAAAAACCAACCCCTAAAACCCTAAAAATAACCCAGAGTGACACCTTTCCCAAACTGGTAACTTAAGTGGACAGTAAAAGAGATTAAAAAGTGAAGCAGCAGAATAACCTTGGAGGCAGAGCCAACTCTCTGTGAAGGGGCACTCGTGAAAAGTAGCTTCAGAAACATTCCTACACCACTTCATTTAACATTCCTTTTCATGTTTGCCCAGGTTCATGTCAAGGGTACAACAAGCCAAGGTGTTTCCACAGCAAACTTTCACATCCACTGCAATTTTCCCTTTCAGATTCAATACAGTGAAATGAAATGAAGCAAAATGAACCAATCTTTACATACCAGTTCAGCTAGCATTCCCTAGCCCTCATTGTGCTGCATCTCTCATCAGCTCTCATTTACTCAGACAAGACAGAAAAGATTTGCAGATCCCATTACATTTTCCCACCCTATTTCCCATTCTGCGTGTAATTTTTTCCTTCAAATAATACTGATTGTGTCAACTGGAGGGAAAAAAAAAAGAGAGAGAGAGAAAGAAGGAAACAAGCACTCTTTGTGTTCTCTTCCTAGTAATGAAATATGAAAAGAAGAATTCACAAGAAAACAGCTGAATTCCCAGGGCTTAGAAAACAGACCTGGCTACAGATAGACACATTCTACTTAGAGTAGCATCTCCAACTAACTGTCAGGAAGAGTTGTGTGCACTTTTGTCAGTGAATAAATGTGGAACACAGTGCACTTCCTAGCAAGTGAAAGTCAAAATCCTGGAACCTGCTATTTTATGGGGAGGAAACAAAACAACCAACCAACCAACCAGGAAAAGAGGAAAAACACAAACAACCAGGAAAAGAGTCTTTTGTATACCTGTAAAGTGATGAGAAAGAAGTCAAGGCCAGGGTAGGGCTGTTGGTACTCTCAGTGACTCTATTTGTGCTCTAAAGGGAAATGAACAGAGTGTTCTAAGAGGCAGAAACAGCAAAGGGTTAAAAGGAGTGAGTGAGCTAGCTGGGAAGAAAGAGAAGAAATTCTAGCTTTACTTGTAACCCACCTAAATATATCTGATTTTACAAGCAACTCAATTCAAGCACATTTTTTTTTTGCTTTAAGCACATGCATGCTCCCGCTGTACTCTTGAGAATAAGAGCACCCTTTCTTTTTCTGCTATCTCCTGCCTCATATATTGAACATTTACCAGTGTTGGCAGGAAGTGAGGCAACAGATCTTAAACAAAACAGTCTCTTACTGAAGAACCTCTATTCAACCTCAGACCAGGTCCATTAGGTGTGCTGTGAGAAGACTGGCTCCCACAGAAAACAGCATGTGATCACATAATTAAAACCTGGAAAAAGCACAGGGAAGCTGAATTAAGGCTGCTCTGTCAACTTTAATTCCAGTATTCACAGATTTTACTTTAGATAAGTGGAATATTCTTTCACCTTCTTCAGTGTATTTAACTCCCTGGATTTTTCAAATAGCTAAGTGAAAGAGAGAATCTGCTGCACATCAACATCTCAGTGCACTGTGGTAATCTACCTTGTGGTAATCTTCAGGCCCCTCCACACACACCTCTGACTCTTGAGTTAATTAAGAGGGGATAAGGGCAGTAGGTCCTTATTTTCATGGCACAGCTTTTTTGAGGGTGCTCAGATACACAAGGGTCAAGAAGAAAAGGGAAAAAAATACCTCACTGTCTCAAAGGTCCTTCAGAAGCATCTTTACAAACCAGGAAGGCACAAGAACTTTTAGATGTCATCAGAATATTTTAGCATAGTTTTCTTCTAGTATCGATTTGTACAGAGCAGAACCACAGCAGAAGCAGCTCTCCCCAGAAGTTATGTTTAAAGCAAATAAAACTATCTACAAATGGTTAGAACTCAGTAAAATATACAGGGAAATGAGATAGGCTATTGGAAGAGCAACTGCAAGACAGCAAAACCTGCACCTAATAAATGTAGATAACATGCATGAGAGAGCAAGAAAGAAGACACTAGACGGGTTTTAAACAATTTGGAATATCAGAAACATGTCATTTTAAACATGACAGAAGCATAGGTTCATGGAAAATTCTGCCTGATAGGAGAAATGGTGATTGATTAAGCTGAACTCTTCCTACACAACACTACGTTCAGGAAGCTTGCCCATTTAGTTTGGTGAAGCAAGAAGTGGCTCCATCACTTCCCAAATTTGCCTGCATACTTCCAGTGTCCTAGGGATTGAGATGCTGAGAACAACAGTAAGTGAAAAAGGGAAGATTTTGCTTGAGGACAAGAGAGGTGTGTGAAGCATGAACAGAAGGGCAGCAGGGGTCTCTGCCACCAGGAATTTTGTCATCTTTAAGAACTTCAGTCACTTCCTTCTGGGAGAAAGCATGCTTCACCCTTATCATCACCAAACTGGAAGTCCAACAGACCTGCTTCTTAATTAGATAAAAAGCTATTTTAACTTGATTCCTACCAGACAACTCCTACATGGCTTTTTCATGCACCTACCTGCAATAATGTGAGCAAAGAAGGTGCTGCATAACTAATGCTCCTGCCACTGCAGCTTCCCCTTTCCCTGCACAAAGACTAATTCACTACTCTGGAAGGAGGAAATAAATAAATAAATCCACCCACTATTCATCTGGTTGTGTTCATAAAAAGCACTACCCTGACCATACTCCCCAAACTGCACTGCTCTTGGAAATGTATACATTACAAATATACAGGTCTGGAATTTACAGTCAACAAACAGCAATACAAACAACCACCAGAGAATGTATAAACACTCGTTAGGAGCAAAAAATCCTCAGCCTGGCTGCACCACACACAGTGTTTATTTATCTCCCTTGCAGAAGATCAATGGGAGAAGACATTCAAAACAACTTTTTAAACAAAGTGTCACTTTGTGTTAGTTTATGTCAGTGGGGCTTCCTCCAAGCACTTGTGTCACAGTAAGATATGGAAGTGTTTATATAGTCTTCTTGTTCCTCTACTCCAGTCATGGAAGCTGGGCACAAGTGAGCAGATAGGAGCAAAGCTGCTAGGCTGATCGAGTTACTGATTTAACATTTAGAGTCTTTGCAGCTCAAGAGAAAAAAAAAATAAAAATCGCTGTGTATTTGTAACCTGAATGCAGGTCACTAATTTTAAAAGGTCAGGCTGAACATTTTAAAATCTTTTTGTTATTAATTCCCTGCCAGCTCCCAGTTCTGTGAATGCCAGTGAGCAGACTCAGCATCTACTGAGCTGAGTAGCAGTTACCTTGCACCTCTGAAGACCAGGTCCTCAAGAAGATACAAATGGAGTTTGGAAGCAATGACCTCCTACCATACAAGCAAAGGAATCCTCTGTTTACTTGAGACTCACTTCTTAAAGCACAAGAGACACAGATTTGTTTGTTAGGCTTTCTTCATTTGCTGCTAACCCACTAGTCTTAAGGCAACCAAGTTCTCTCCATACACTAATGTCCCTTTTTAGGACTACACAAACTATTTTGGTGCTATCTTGTACTAATTTCACAGTATCACAAGATTTGTTGATGCTTCTTAATAACACAGATAACTCCTCATAGTACACTGCACTTCTATAACCCCTTTAATCCAGAGATATCAAAGCACCTTGCAAACAATATATGTGTCTTACTAACCACCCCCACTGCATTAGGTCCATGTCATTATCCATGCTCTACCATCAAGAGAAACTAAAGCAGGGCAAGGGAATGCAATTTAGCATGGTTACAAAGAAAGCAGGAAAAACAGGAGCAGAATGTGAGTTTTCTGACTTTCTAGCTCCCCAATTCATCAGAAGGCCAGCCATCCCACATACTGAAAGTCACACAGATTTTGGTTATGCCTCAGGTAGATTTACACTTCTAAAATGCAAATACTATGGTGTGTAGTTTATGCTATTGGCCTTTCAAGGGTTCTCTAACTCTACAACAGCTTTAAATACTACAGGGAAATACTCCTAGAACAAGAAAACTTTGAGGGTTTCCTTCCACAAGATTTAACTCTCATTTGCAAAGATGTGGATGACAGCAAAAACATACCTAAAGCATCACAACAACTTTCAAACTAATTCCCTTCTGATACAATATGCCCAGCCTCCAAAAGATAAATAATCCAGAATGTGTGTGACTGCCACTTTTCTGTCAGTACAGCAATCTAAGTGAAGCATCTGCTTCCTGCAAGGCTGTGATCACATGAAGTTGGAGTTTTCCCTCTGCTTTGGTGCATCATATACACACTCTGCTATTGTCTCTCTTCAAAGAGCTGATGAGGGAGGAGTGGAGTGCACTGAAAGAGCAAGCAGGCACTGGAGCTACTGACAATAGACACAAAATAGTGAATCTATGGACAAGACAAATTTGGGTCTGAGGGAAACAGATGGTATTCTTCTAAAGCAGCACCTAGAGGTAGCAGTGACCTGATTCACCATCAATGAATGGGAAATTGGACATTAACTCAAGAGGATTCTGATCAGACAAGAAAGCACCTTAAGTCTCAGGACACTGGTGTCTGGTGAATCCCTCTTTCTTAGAATATTTGTGTTATACACCACCTTCCTTCAGAACCACAGCATTAGGCTTGATGGTAGACCATTAATATGTCTAGGTTTCTACCACTAGAATGAATTTAAAAGGACAGATGAGTATCTGTGACCATACATCTGGTAGTAAATTTGTTTTGAGAGTCAGCGTCTTGTGGAGTTGTCAAAGCCATGAAGGCAAAGCTACTTCAGTTTCTGGTTTAAGCCATAATTTACTGGTGCTTTGCTTTACTTCCTACCTTGAAAAATACACTTGAAAATTTGTCCCAAACCCTCAAAAGTAAGCACAGCCAATGCTTAATTTTTCAAGGCAAATTTCTCTGGCATTTTTGGTGCTGTAACCTTGTAGTACTGATGGTCTTACACATGAGCAGTCTTTTGTTTTAATGTCTTCAAAAAAATCTCTTAAGATCCTTTACCCAATACTTTTATGAGCAAGTAGCTCTCTGCTCTGGGAATACAATCTCAATTACTAACTGAAAAAAGTAATGCTTATGTATCCCACACCAATACTGAAACATAATCAAATAAGGAATACTGGGTGGATATTAGACACTGAGCACAGTTAAGAGAAAAACTGAATCTTCAGTAATTGTCAGAAGAACATAGCTTCTTGGAAACAGATCCTGTTTCACACGAATGCAAAATCCTGGTTTGTAATTTAGTGCTAAAGAGGAAGAGGAAATGCAGCCTAACCTACATTCCACTGATAAGGCAACCTACTTTCTCATAGTTTCTGAGGGCATTACACTGAAAGAAACAAGTTTTATATGCTTAGGCAGTACCTTCACCCATAGTAACAGACCACCAACTGCCATTCATCTTACATTACCAGTATCCTACTTAGAAACCTAGAATCATAAAATCATCAGGGTTGGAAGGGACCTTGAAGATCATCTAGTTCCAACCACCCAGCCACGGGCAGGGACACTTCCCACTAGATCAGGTTGCTCAGAGCCCTATCTAGCCTGGCCATGAAAACTTCCAGGGATGGGGCTTCCACCATTTCTCTGTGCAACCTGTGCCAGTGTCTTGCCACCCTCATGGTGAAGAACTTCTCCTAATAGCCAACCTAAGTCTCCCCTCTTCAAGCTTGTGTCCCATTCCCCCTAGTCCTATCACTACCTGATATCCTAACAAGTCCTTCCACGGTCCTCTCTTGTAGCCCCTGCAGATAGTGGAAGGCCACAAGAAGGTCTCCTCTCTTTACCAGTGCTTAAAAGGTGACTGTGTTAGATTGAGTGAACTCCCTTAATTTGTGATTTTCTCCTTATGCACCCTGATTTACCAAGTGGGAGTAACTCATGTTCCACCCATTACAAGACTCCTCTGCACTCTATTTGCCCAAATCAGCGCACTCAAACTCTTACAGAAATTATCCAACAGCATGAGCCAGCTTGGGAAAAAAAAGTCTGCCTTGCTGTGAAAGAAGACATTACCCCACCAGAACTATCACTCTCATGGCTCTTTTTTTAATTTACTTTTATATGGAAGCAAACCCCCCTGTCATCTTACCTACTCCACTTTTAATAAGGAATGACTGCCGTGACTCCCCCATCTAGAACCACCATTCACTGCCAGCACCTCTGCTCTCCTCGTGTGCTTAGAGAATAACTGATTAGCACTTTGCATAATTAACCTGATTAGCACTGTGCATAATCAAACTGATTAGCACTTTGCATAATTAAAAAGAAATAATAATAATAACAATAATAAGCAGTAGGTAATAGCAAAAGCTGCTAGTCCCAACGCCTGTTCGTTAGCTCTAGGATTAGTTTAGCGTGACACATTTTATTTCTTCACACTATTTTTTTAAGGATGCACAAACTCCTGAGAAATAAAAGTTTAAAAAAAATTCTCATTTACTTTCAAGATCACTGGTGAAAATATTGCTTGCTCTACTATTACAACTCTGGATTTCTTGTGCCTCTCTCTATCCTGTTGAATGTCTTCAGCTGCAGCAATGACTGACCAGATGGACCACTGGTCTGATTCCCACATCTGTCTACTGCTCTTTTGGATTCATTATCACAGGATATAGAAGCCTCGCATCTTAATGCATATATCCTCTCAATGTACTTCAAAGGCAGGAAAGCTCTATTGTCATTATTGTCAAAGTAGTAAGACTCATATCCTCAAAAATATGTAGGCACTGAATTCTCTCCTGCCCTGAACAATTACTCCAGACCACAGGAACTGGGGAGAGGAATGTGGAATTAATCAGATTCCTGCCCCTAAGCCTGAATCACTCTTCTCCCATTTGAGACACTCATCTGTGTGTACATTTTGTATCCTCTTACACTAATGTCAGAAAGTACTTTCTTTGCTAGCCTGTCCCATCTCCAGTGTAAATCTCCCAGTTAGGGATTCAGAATTAACAACCACCTCCCTACACACCTAGCTAGACTATAAACTGTGTGAAAATATCACTGTTAAATGCATGCCTCACTAGTGACTCAGCTCTCCTAGGACATTCAACACCAGACAGCCTTAGAAGAGGAGGGCCTCAAGTAAGTGGGTAAACTACTAACATTTTCTGCTTACTAATGTGGCCTCCTCCCTCTTAGTTCTCACTTGTGTCTCTCCTCACTTTATAACCTCATGTCTCTCTAGCATCCTTATATTATATTTCAGTTTCCTTGCATTCCCCACAAAGCAATCTTCAACAATCTTCTATTATACTTCAAGAGCACCTGAAATATTCCCCACCAACCCTCCACCATCTACTTACAGTGACTGTGCCTACTTTGCCCACTGGGTAATAGATGCATGTTATGGCTTCTCTGCTGACTGCTCAGCCAGTATGGTTGGGATACTGGACAACCAGTTCATCTGAGTGATCAGCCCACCTGCCCTACAGCTGTTCAGATAGGAATTGCTGCCTCTGGACTGCACAGAGTCTATATGCAGCACACTGATGGACCTGTCCTAAAAGAGTGACAAAAACAGTCCCACTGTGCTACAGTTTCTCTCATGAAAGCTTTCTAAGCAAGTAAGCCAATGAGAAAACGTAGGGGGAAAGAGCAAAATCATAATCAACTGGAAATATACTATCCATGCACAGAGGCCTCTTCATCACCCCAAGCTGAAGAACCCATTCAAACAACAAAGGGTGCAGAGCTAGTCATTTTACAAGTTGATGACTTTCAAAAGAAAAGTGTTGCTGTGGAGATTTTTCAAGTCCAAATGTTCCTGGGGAAGGTAGCTCCAGTAATTCTGGGAAGAAAGCCAATCTCTTGGCTTTATATGTAAATATTTAAACAACATTAGTTTTATATACATATATTTTATATACATACACATATATATATTTAGTCTTCCAGACTTGCAAAACTGCAACAGAGAAAATATGCTATTTGATGAAGAGCTATTGGCTAACCTGCCAGAACCACAATAACTGCCAATCAGAAACAAAATACCACAATGACTTCAAAATAATTGAGCCATGTCATTGATGTGTGCTAATCCACTCAAGCAAGAGCTGAAAGAGTGGGACTACAGATTCAAAGGTAGAGAGATTAAAGTCTTAAATTTTATCTCCTTAGCAGTGTCAAGAACGTAAGGTTCATCTATTTTAAATCTTCCAGAGTCTAGGTGGATGCTGAGTGCTCCATCCACAGGTGTGGAATCTCTAGCTTTGGACAACATAAAGTTTCACTTTCCTAGCACTGTAGTGCTCTGATCAGTTGCTGTGAAAGACTGAATTGCTGAATCTTGAACAACAGATACAGAAGTAGCTCTGCAGCGTTTAACGTCCTGCTTTGCAGCCGCTGTTGAACTTTTTGGGCTGGAAGTTAGTTTAAAGAAAACAGAAGTTTTAGATCAACATACACCTCAAGAAGTTTTTCACCATCCCCATATCATCATTGGCGATTCAGAACTTAATTCAGTCCAACAGTTTAACTACCTAGGCAGCCTCATCTCCTCGGATGGTAAGATTGACAGAGAGATAGACAATAGGCTAGCAAAGGCATAGAGTGCTTTGGGAAAACTCTATCCAAGAGTCTGGTGAAATAAACACTTGCAGAAAAGTCCAAAGCTCAGTGTTTCCAGAGCCATTGTGCTGTCTACTCTTTT
>VWZO01009773.1:1691196-1703441 GCA_013396975.1 Bucco capensis
GCAAAGCCTGGCCATGATGATGATGAGTGCTCTGATACCTGACAGTGAAGCTGTGACTTCATCATGTTTAGAAAGGTCACTGCTGCTTCAGGCTTGAATCAGGTCTGTACCTCAGAAAGGATTACTTGGTAGAAAATGCAAGTGAAAGAATGGAAATCTATCTGGTGCTGAGATTTAGTGAATAAATAAAATAGGAAGGGGGGGGAAAAAGCTTTATAATTATTAAGGAGGGGGGTGATAAAATGGAGAAAGATGATTTGGTGAGAAGGTGGTATCCACTCAGAGCATATGCTGAATAAATCAATCCATGAAAATCAAATCTACCATTGGGTTCCACCTGTATACACTCAGTAAGCAAACCCCACACCCTAACACAAGCTAGGTGTGTGTAAATTCATAGCTGGATGGTTTAAAATATTTATGAATACAATATTTTTACATGTCTGTTCAAGTATGTACATATAGCACAGCAGTGTAATTTAAAGAAAAAGATCACAGAAGTGTACATACACACACATAAAAATGTGCAGAAAAAAAAAGGACCAAGATCAGGACAAACCTTATAGAAAAATATTGTAATGGCTTTATAAAAAGCCCTCACCCAAAGTTCATAGGGCTTTTGCAATCTTACATTTTTCTATTGGAAAATACACCTGCTTTCCTTTTTTTCCCCTCTTCCCTCCCCAAACTAAATATTTCTTCCATCTAATGACTCTCTTTATTAGGCAGCATCTAATTTGCATACATTTACATACAATTTAACTGCTAGCTTGTGAGAACAAAGAAATGGCTCTGTATTGTACTGAAGGACAATACTCAGAAAAGGAAGGTATAAAAACCAGCTAGCTCGGTGGCTGTGCATTCTCTTTGTTTCAGAAATACCAGGATTTTTAAACACACCACTTAAAGGGTGAAAAAGATTATTTCATCAAACAATGAAAAAAGATACAGTGCAGCTCCCTTTTAACACATTCTCTCTCTGGCCTGGTTAATGGGATTTAAGGGTCCAATATCTCTTTGCTTTCTTCAGTCTCCTTTATTAGAACGGATGGATTTAATTCTGTCACATATTTTTCTTCATATTTTATTCCTATAACAATCTATGCCCCAATGCTAATTCAACACAATCTTCCTTTCCTTGCAGTCAGCCTGGAATACAACTGAATGATTTCTGATGGGCATGAAGTACTCTGCCCTCAATGCCCAGTGCTAATGGATTTTAGAGAGTGTCTGCCAGAATTCTACTACCTTGTGGCAACAAGTCTGGAGATAATGAAAACTTACCATGTAGCTGACTGGGAATCAACAGGAAGGGAAGCAGGGCTGAGCTCTGTTTGTGAGAACAGGGAGGGACTGTGGTCAGAGTAAATGCAGGATGTAAAGGATGTGTCAGGCCCTCTGGTTCCCTAAAACGAGAGGAGAAAATTATATTTAAGAACTCACATGAAGCAAAAACCTTTAGAAACAGTTGGCAGGAACACCACTACAGGCCCTACCAAAAGCATGACACATCAAGCAAAGGCTTATTCTCCAAAGGCTTTGCAGTGGGGGTACCAATTGCAGAGGACCACTATAGATCTAATCCATGTGGACTTGACATAAAAACCTTACAGGAAAAGAAAGCATGATTTCAGACTGCATACTCTATCACCCCCAAGTCCCCTCAAACTTGAGAAAGCCAGTGAAACAATGGTGTGCCATTTGTTACTGCCTGTACAGCAGAGCTGCTAGCTTTGCTTGCAGACTCTCCCCTTCCCAGCATCATACCAGTGCTCAGTGGGACAGAAAAAGTAAAGTGGTGCAGGGATGGGGGAAAGAAGACCAAATCACTCTGGCAGAACGTTATAAGGACCTGTCCAAAAAAGTATAACAAGCGAAACCTTTTCTGGTGTAAGCAGACCCATTGCAACCTAAGGAAATGGGACTACTCGTGGTAAAAAAAAATGTTAGGTCAAGATAGCTTTCATACTAAGCAGGTGTAGGTAGTATTTAGAGTCCAGCAGCCATCTGCCCCTTTCAGTTTGTCCCAGTCAGCCACACAGTATGTGGTAGACTGGCTTCATATAATCAGCAAAAGACCAAATATTCATTTGATAGGCATTCTCACCACCAGTATGTGTGGCACAGTAACAGAAGATACAAGATCCCCATCACAAGCTGTGCACAGAAGAAACTCGTAGTGCCCCTGCCCTGATGTGCCTCACTGGCACTCAAAATACATTATAGATTATTTTCAGACACACATTTTAACTTAAAGCTGGCTGAAATGTTAATGAAGTTTTAGCTCTTTTTTAGAAAGGAAAATTCCCAACTGCTTACAAAAATGTTTTCTTTCCCCTCCCACCTGATCTGCTTCTAACGACATATAGCAACCAAACCTCATAAAAGAAATTCATCAAACCTTCATGTAATTTCCCCTTTTCAAGGATGGAAAGGTTGATATGTGTGGTCTTCTTAAGCATACCAAAATTAGCAAATTCCAAAACCACACGTCCTTTAACAATCATATCCTATGCTCACAGCTGTAATTTGCTGAAACCACTGGGTTATTATTTCCAGAACCTTAAGAGTGTGACTGTGTTAAATGTAAACTGATTTGAATTGGAGCTGCCACAATCCCACTCTTCCCTCACTCCTTTTCTCTCCTCATCACATGTCCCCAAGTCCATCCTTGAACCTGGACTGGATAAATGTCTGGTTTAGGAAGCTTTCAGCTGAATGAAAGTTTCTTTTCTGTGTGCCTTCAGCCACATCAGCTCCTAGCTGCAGCTCAACATCCAGGCATGAAACTTCAGGGTTAAAGCTAAGGAGGCACAACTGTACAAGTGGAGGAACAGCAACAGAGCTGTGTCAACATCGATCAGTTTCAGCTGCTGTGGACCTACATCTTGAGAGGTCTAGGGCTGCTTTGGTATGACATGGAAGAAAGGCTCTTATCACATAGCTGGAAGCCAAACCAATCACATGGCTTTATAGGTAAAAAAGCCTCTAGGTAAAATAAACTGAGGGGCCATACAGATCATACAGAACAGATGTAGTCTGCTTCTGATGGAAAAGAGCTGGAGATAACAGTGCACTGCTACAATCTGCACCAGGGGCAATTTCCAAGTGGCAGGCTGAATTAGCCTTAAGTGACATGCATTACAGCAATGCTTCCCTGAGGCAATAAGGCAAGGTCCCACCTTCAAAAGGAAAGAATTGAGCTTTCTTGCCAAAGGCAAATGATAAAGCACATGATTCAGAACCACTGTTACCAGGACAGCCAGAAAGAACCTCCTGAAACAAAAATCTTTCAGGGACTTCAGAAAACATATCTGGAAATAACGTGCAGGAATTTTCTTTTACATCTCTACAGATACAACAGAAGCATCTCTTTTGCTGCTTTCCTGGAGCACAAGCATCAGTTAACTCCTGAGTAGAAACTAAGCTTTTTAACCATCAGCAGTTCTGAAGTCAATTTAGACAAACAGTTGTGCAGGAGTCCATGGGATGTGTATCTGAATTTCAGCTGAATACAGAAGACACTGTAGTCCAAACCTCTTCCTTTGGAAAAGGGATCTGCCATCTCCAGGGGCAACAAAAATCAAAACACTTTAAACCCTGTGAGAGAGATCTTATGGCAGCAAGGAACAATCCAGCACCATCATCTACAATTCTTTCTGGAGAAAGAATCACTAAGGAACAGCTTCACTAACTAGTTAGCATCCACAGATGATTCATCATCTCTCAGTTCCCGTAATTTCCAAAGAACTAAAAGCATCAGTGTGGACATCTTCATCCATTTTCCTCAGCTCAACAACCAACATTTTAGTAATGCAGTCTGAATTTTTACACCAATTTACAACCAAGCCTTAAGGCCAGAATACTGGATCAGACTTAAGAATTAGTGAGTTTTATTCCCTTAATAATTTTTCCATACATTGTATTCCATACCACCATACATCATTCTGAAGCTATAGCATCCACACAACTACTCTTGCTCTAGCATCATCAAATACTTTTCTCCAGAAAATAGCTGTCCACTGGAAGACATGCATACACATGTAGCTACACACTAACACATAAATAGACTTACAAAGTACTCTGGCAAGTACCTGGCATTAATATCTAATTATGACAGTATCATTGGCTCATCAGCACAACTGTTGTAACCTGGAAAAATAAACAAATGCCTACATCAGTTTTGATGGTCTTTAAAATGAGGAGGAGAATTTAGGAGTTTTAATTTATGCCAGTATTTGAATACTTTCTATTCAAATGCTCTGGATTGGTATAAAAATGTATTACCACACACTGGCCTCAAATTTTATCTTCACTTCAACAGCTTAAAGTAAACTCATCAGATTCTCCCCTTTCTTTTTGTTATCTACTCCATTGAAGCTGAGGTATGAAAATGCCAAAGTTAGTGTAAGCAGAAGAAAAATTTAATGGGAAGTAGCTCCTCTTGCACAAAATTTTGTTATTTATGAAGTTCCACTTTTTGTATACAGCTGTCTTGTTACATTTTTGTATTAGACACTACAGGTGGGATTATCCAAAGGAGTGTGATTCTCTTTCTACTCCAATCAATACTGAAGCAGTTCAAGCAGAATCCACCAGCAGCACATTTCAGGCCAGCTTCTAGAGCTTTTGAAAATCCTCTTCCTTCCCAACCTGCCCAAAAATTGGGCAAAAACAAAATTCCAGCATCTTGTATCTGGGAAGCAACATCTACAAATTGCAGCTGGTAGAGTTCTATCAGATTAAAGATGTCAAAACCTCACTTTTAAATACAAACAGTATACCTGAAACTAGTAAATTCTTTGAAACATTCATTTGATCAATTGTTTTAATACAATTTGCCTCATCAGCATTTTAAACCATGACAGTTAGGACACAATTAAGTCCTTTTTACACACAAGAGTAACATCTATCCAGTTGTGTCTCCAGCCTAGATTATACATGGAGGCCACATTCCTTGAGATACCAAAATTACCCAGCTTGCACTCCAAGCCAACCAGAACCTTTGTAGCTGCAGATCACAAAGTCAAGCCCAAGCAAATCAGTCCTGCTAAGAGCTGCTATCTCAGTTGCTTATTAGTTCACCATTACACCAACCAACCAAAGGCTTCACAGAACAAAACTGTCTCTACTTTCAAAGCACCACAGAAATGCAACCATGAATTAATATTATCAAAGGGAGAAGGGAGGAGACAAACCTCTTAAATTTTCTCAAAATATTATTTTTTTCAGCACTGAAGAGAAAATCCTTACTCTTGAGTAGTGTATAACAACAGAATCATGCTGTTTGTTGGCAGAAGGCTAAGTTTCATTTTCAGCAGAAAAAAATTCTTATAATAATTTTTCCTGATTTAGCTGGGGTTTAGGTCGACCTTAGCTACACACAAATGAATGTTTTGTTCAAATTACAGGGTAATTTTAATTAGGACACCCTGTTAGACATCCTGTTGTTCTATTTAATGGACTTTCTCAATTAGGAGAAGAAACACCTCCTCACCCACCCGCAACTTAAAAGTTACAACAAAAATCATGCTCAATAAATATACAGAGACAAAAATTATTTCTTCTGCGTTAGATCTTTGGAGTTCTGATAATCTTTATTTGGCAACTTCTGCATCAAAAGGGCAAAGTTCAGAATTCAACACCCATTAAACACCTGTTTAAAAACCACTTGAAGCACTGGAAGCAGCCAAATCTGGCCCAATTAAGCAGATACATTGGCACTGCTGTCCCAAGCAAGGAACACTCCTTGCCATTTGCTCTCATTAGGTTAAACAGGTTTCTTGGGACAGAGCTGAATTCCTGATTATGGGCATTGCAAATGGATGGAGAACACCAGAACAATAAAACTTAATTCAGTGTAGCCTTTTGTCCAGTTGTTGAGGACATGCTTTTGGGAAAAAGCAGAAAACTGAAGCTTCAGGAAGCAGCCAGAAGTTATGTGCACCACAGGAGACAACTGATACTTGATCAGGAAATTGCCTGGCTCACACAACGAAAAGAACTGGGCTATGATTTCTTCTTGAAAATGCTCTGAGATTCAGAGCTGGTTCACTTTTTCCTAACATCTCCTCCTCTGTACTTTCTATTAGTTTGATTCCCTTACACAGTTTTATTTGCTAGTTATAAGCATGATATATCTTTTATAGTCACTTTTAATTAGTCACTCATTTCTTGAATTCTGAATTGTGATGGAATGAAAAGCCCAGAAAATAAAAGATTTGTTCCTAGATCAGACACACTACTGCAGGTTTTCCAAATATTTTTGTCAGCTTATTTAAAGGCTCTTCTACAGAGACTAACTGCATGGTAAACAGAAGAATCTCATCTCCATCATTCATTTAACCTCCTGGCCTCTGTCGAGGATGTGGACATGCTTGCCAATAAGCCACAAGTCAAGTGGTCTTTTTCCAAACACCCAACAATACATTTCAGGGTGGTGCCACTAGAAAGCCACTAGACACAATCAGAGCAGAGTGCTGGTGATTAAAAAGTATGTCTGAAATGGTTCTAATATCCATGCTCAATCCTCTATAATCCCACTTCATTATCAATTTATTAACTTCCTTTGTTGTCCTTTTTGTCACCCTCCTGTGCTAGTCACTAATATATCTTAGTCTGGAGAGTGCTCTACTCCATGAGCACAAAAAGCTAGCATACCTCACATAAAATTATCAGTTAACTGTTTCCAAGTAAAAGACATACAGAGCCTCTAAACTGATCCCTTAAAATTTAATGTATAAAAAGGATGGTTCAGCACCATAAACACTACTTAACTCACAACTCATAGCCAAGATGTTAGCAGACTGAAAAGAATATCTATGTGTTTTTCTCTTCACCTATGCCACAAGGACTTCTTAAGAACATAAATCCTGTTGGTTTTCTACTACCTCTTGTACTTAGTGTAGAACTCACAATTATTTAGTGCCTACATTTCTAAAGTAAACTTTAGCACAAGAGAAAAAAGAAAAAGCATTCTAGGAATAAAAGGTATCAGCTAGCAGTTGCTGCTGACCTAAAACTATATTTATTTTCAAGACAACCATAAGAGTGGCAGATGCTTTCTTGTTCTGGCTGGCTACAAATGGCACCAAGAAATCCTAAGATAGATATCTGCATACTTACTCTTTGCTTGTTCCCCCCACCCCATCACCAATAAGAAGTATTTTTGTGCATACAAACAACACTTTCTGATTTGCTATTGCTTTTTATTTAGATACCCATGGATGCTATATTCACTGTGGTCTCAAAAAGAGTTTCCCTTCCATATTCCTACTGATCTCAGCAAGAATGTTGGGTATCCAAAACATCTGAAAATGATAAATATTCCATATTTATTCTCCGTTATTTAATTTATAAGTGTTACTGCTTATAGTGAAAACACTTTATAACCATATCCCTAAAAACTAAGAGCCACAGTCCTTAGCCATTTCTTAATTGAAGCCTTAATATCAGAGGCTGACATTTTATTCAGCAGATGATCTCTGTAGCTGCAGCACTTCCAGACTACAAAAAGCTGCAAATGCTATCATTACAAATGGATGATTTTATTGGGAGAGGTTTTAAGAGAATAACCAGAGAGGAGTAGGAAAACAGGAGCATGGGTGGAAAGAAAACAAAACAAGCCCACAAACAAACAAAACACTACAAATCACAACAGGACAAGAGAAGAATCAAGTGGTGACATCACCATACTGGATTAGTAAAAACAATTCTGGCTTGATTGGAATTCCAGGGTTTGTTTTTTTCCTTTCTATTTCTGTTAGACAACTATAAAAGTGTTTAGCTCCATCACTTTCACAGACACCCTGATAAACTACTTACTATGACTTGTCTCTTAAGCACACTTAAAAAGTAAAAACAATAGTCTGTATTGAATAAAAACAAATTAAAAAAGGGAAGCATCTCTTCTGTATTGCACTCCTTAAGAAAAAAGAAACAATTCATTCTATACATTCCAAATGGTATTTCACTTCCAGTGAATTTAACGTGTATTTTGGATGCTAGAGAAGCTACCTTCACCAACACCCTTCAAATGCCTGAGCTTAAAATGCAGAGAGCTTCAGACTGGCAAGTGGCTGGAGAAGGGATCAAACATTCAATGGCAGGACAGACTACCTACATCCCAAATATCTGCAAGCAAATCACATCATCTTTTTATATGCAATATAAATAAGAGATATAGGTTAAAAGGAGAGAAAGAAACAGCTTCGGAATCACCTGGAACATTTTGTGCAACTGACTTTTAATTGCCTACAACAGCAGTTTTTAAAGCTTTTGCTGGAGGCAGGTATGTCCCTGAACATCAGCTAAGGACAAGGCCCTCTCAACCTAGGAATAAGTGGTAACAGTCACCAGATGAGAGGAAAAAGAGATTAAAAAAAAGGCTACTACAGGAATTTCTACAATACTGAAGCCTACCCAAATATTTACACCCAAAGATAAAAAAATAAGAGGTCATAATTACTCTTGTGTCAGGAAATACTATCTACCAGGATCTCGTAGAGGAGTAGCATCAAAAAAATCAAACCCTGTGGTCCACGAAACACAAACCAAAGTTACAATAGAAAAGAGCAAGAAATGAGCTGTGGGATGAACACTGAAAAGGGCTGGAATTAAGAATCCAGCTGCAGCCTTTGTCTCTGGGGTAGGCAGGGACAAAAAAGGGAGGCACAAACTTCACCCACAAAGAAGTCAACTGAGGGATATTTTAAAAAAAAGAGTATTTCAACATGCCACCTTGTAATATCACCTTGAAAACTACATCCCTGTGTGTTGCTACTCTATTTGGCCAAGTGCACCCTTGTGTTTAATTTGAACTTGGATTATAATAAATCACATGGTACAGGGAGGCAACCAAATGACTCTCAGACCCTTCTGAAATCTTACCCTGTCAAAAACTCAAGACTGTAGCAGGAACATAGTAACCAAAACTTATGTATGCTACACCACAGGAAGAGAACTCAAGTATTGAACAAACCATCTTAGGACTGCTTGGTCATTCCTTAGACACAAACAGTAATTTTGCCATGCCAGCAGTTAGAGCAGGAGATAAATTTGGTGCATGCATCAGATACAGCAAAGCCTGGGCTGCCCAATTTTCTGAGGAGGGCACAGACGCTCTGCACACCTGAGCACAATTAAGTCTTACTGCTTATGAAGAAGAGAGTCTGCATTGGCAGGGCACTGGCTCAAAGGGGAGGGAGGCAGTTGGAGGAGAAGCAGAAACCTGTTTCTGCTCACTACAAACAACATTATTGCAGGCACCAATAATGAGGTGGTTAGGCTAGAAGGGGAAAGGGATATAGGGTCTGGAATGCTTTATCAGCTCCAAGACCAATGCTGGTTTTGGCACTATTTTCACTCTAGTGAGTTACAAACAAAAAAACCCAAACCAACCAAGCAGGTGCTAGCAATCTGAGAGACCACATGCCAGCTACAGCTGCTCCAAACTGATTCAATTACATCTGCCTGAATAGTCCCAGGACATTGAATCCACTGAAGGGAACCACAGGTCGAAGGGAGATCCAGTACTTTGGGATATTAACACTCCATTAAATTAAGGAAGAAATCCCCCAACTGAAATTAGGAGACAATATTCAGACAGAATCTGAAGCATATGATTACAGTCAGCCTAGGATAAGATGGAAGCTGGGAGACAGCATATATGTGACAGTGGGATAGAGAGTAAAAAGCTCTTTGAAAATAACACCTCAAATTTCCTGAAGCAGCCTAACAGCACTGCCTTGTTTCCCCAAACACTGGGTGCAGTACATTTGCTTGAACATGCTCTTGGGATTGGGACTTCACTCCAAACCTCATTTGTACAAAAAGGGGCCAAGCAGCTGGGAAATTCTGGAGTGTAGTGTGTCCTCATTAGCTCCCATCTGCCATCAGAACTCAGCTCATGGCAAGTTTGGCTAAGTCCTGGTGTTCTCAGGTCCAAATCTGGGTCAGTTTTAATTACACTATACAGAATTCAGTGTGCAGTTTTTAAATCCTTATTATACAGTGCAGAAGAACGGGCAGCTCTCCAACTAATCAATTTTTTAAAAGTACATATATAAAAATTTTAAAGCAGGCTAGACAGACAGTGGGTGGAAGAGGGGGAAAAAAAGAGTAAAGTATAAGCGAGTACAGGGGTTAGTTAAGAGAACTGTTAGCAAAAGTGGGTCACCAGCAAGTTCTGCTTTAAAACTTCAAAGGAAGGGGAAAAAGAAGAAAAAAAAACCTCTTCACTTTTTAAGACAGTGAAACTGATGTGCAAGATGTATACAATTCATACTGATTTTAGCATCAGCATGAATTACATGCAACAATACTGCAGCCACATTGCTATGAAGGGAAAGATAGATTGTCTTGTGGCTACATGACCACAGCAGGCACTGGCTGACCTATTCCCATATCTTTTAGCAGTGTTATTGCCAGTCTTGGGAAAGCTCTTTGCCCTGCCCACGAAAATGAAAATTGTAGCCTTTAACCCACATGTACAGCAAAGGTACAGTGGTTAGAACTACAATTCAATGGGATGGCTTGAAGGTGATACTCAACTGCAGGATGCTAGTCTAAATCCTTACCCAATTAATGTTTTTTGGACTACTGTAAGTGTTATTTATTTCCTCTTTTTCTATGCCATCAAATAGCCATCAGCCAGGTCAGGACTTGAAAAAGAGTTTTGCTTGCCAGGTTGCTGGCAAACAAAATGATAGGAGGCACAGAGAATGGCATGTTTTTCACTGAACAGACACTTGGGATAGGATAGCATGCCAAATTTTATCTATGTAAATTGGGCTAAAATCTACTCTCAAAGTCAACAACCAGAATCTGCCCTGTTTAGAATCTTTGTCAGATGCAAGGGAGCAAGTGGAAGTCTTCAGTGACAGCTACCAACATAAAGGTAGCTCAGGAATGGAGAAGGATGATCAAGGAGCAGAGTAAATAGCAATGAAATGATAGATGCTTGTTAGAAGAGCACACTATTCTGCCAGCCCCAAGACAAAAACTACACCTTCAAAGATTTCTAAGTTTGTTTTAACCATTTCTAGGAAAAATTTCTGTTAAATAAAGATTTCCCTTCATGCACCTTGTTAATATTATCATAGCTTTCATTTTAGAGCTACAGCAGAGCAGAAACACGACACAATCTTGCACTCTCCCTTGTAAGTACTTCTTCACTTGGTGACTAATCCATACATCTCCAGCTGCTGGATGAATCTACTACATCCTGACACAGTAAGAAATAAACAACTATGTCAGGATCAACAAAAGCTACAAGGTTGGAGTAATCAGACAATGGTTTTTCTTTGAAAGGAAGCTTTTTCTTTAATGTAACCCACAAATATAGCACCTCTAATACATGAAAATCCATAACAATCCAAGCAGAAATCAAAGTAATAAAAGTAATAAAACTTACCACAAGAGCATCACCATCTTGGATGCTACCAGCTCCTCCATTTTAGTACTAATGCTCAAATGTCTGAGGGCTTTTTGCCCATAGCACCTGAGTGGTCTGAAGCACTAACTACCCCCACCTGGGCCCACTTGTATTAATTAGGACAATGAGCTTCACCTTCTCTAGGATAATTGTCAATTTAGTCATACTGACACCAGAAAGAACTTTGATCAAAAAAAAGCAAGCTGAAGCCACAAGCAGACTGGGCAAGGTAATCTGCCATTACTGCAGAAGAAAGTTCCCCTATACAAATCTGTTTTCTAAGGGTCTGTTTTCTTAGCAGAACTTTTCACTATGAAGTTCCTGTGCAGATAAGCAACAGAACAATGTGCAGAAGAACAATCACACAGCAAACATGAGCAAATTTAGCCCAGGCATTATCATTATACCACTCTTATAACACAGGCATCTCAGTGCCCAGAGGTGTCTTTGGACTATGCTCTCTTTTAAAGGTCTGTCAGTGAAGTTTAGCACATTTGATAGCTCCATCTGACATGTATTATAAAAAAAAACACTCCAAAAGTTGGAAGTCAAAGATGGCTAGCATTGTATCCAAGTGCTAAGGTGGACTTGCATTAGGCACTGAGCAATCTTAAGAACCACAAATATGACAACAGGTGTCACTCACTACCTGCTTCAATGGTGGATTACAGAGAAGGAACAGTAGCTTCTGAAGTGTCTTTACATTCCACAATTTAGACAAGTGGAAGCTGCAGTGTAGAAAATAAGGCCCCCTTCAAAAAAAAAGGGAAAAAAAACCAACAACAAAGATGGGAGAGTCCAGGGTGAAAGG
>VWZO01009774.1:0-92798 GCA_013396975.1 Bucco capensis
GGCCCTTCCAACCCCTGACATACTGTGATGTGAAACGAAGAATCTCATTTTATTTTAAACTGATAACTTCATGATAAATTGTTACTATGTATTTTTCAACAGAGGTGTTATTACCCATCTTTCAGCTGTGTTACATTTCATGGAAGGTCTCTACTTTTATTTTAAGCTAGGGCTTTGAAGGGAATCACCACATAGGACATGCAGAGAAGAGGCTTAGTTCTGCAGTTTAAAATCTATACAAGGGAGATTGCCATTTTGCAACAGTCCTTGAGATTCCACATGTTGACATAGTCAGAAACAGGAAAATTATTAGGGGACTTGAAAACCTCTCTTATGTGGAGAGGCTGAGAGAGCTGGGACTGGTAAGCCAAGAGAAGAGAAGACTGAGGGGGGATCTTACCAATACTTAAAGGGTGGGTGTCAGGAAGATGGAACCAAGCTTTTTTCAGTAGTACCCAGTGACAGGACTAGAGGTAATGGGAAAAAAACAGCACACAGGAAGTTCCATTTTAACATAAGGAAGAACTTTTTTACTTTGAGGGGGGTGTAGCACTGGCCCAGGCTGCCCAGGGAGGTGGTACAGTCTCCATCTCTGGAGATATTCCAAACCTGACTAGACACCATCCTGTGCAACCTGCTCTAGGTTATACTGTGCTCTTGCACGGGGGTTGGACTAGATGATCTCCAGAGGTCCCTTCCAACCCCTAACATGCTGTGATACTGCATCATTACCTAGCTGGAGGATGTTCTGGTTTAGAGTCAGCTGAAGTGTTAACGTGTTTATGGGAAATGAAACAGAGCAAGACCTGAAGAGTTAACTCAGAATGCATGCTCTGGGCTAAGAAATGAAGAACCAAGATTCAAGGAATGCTTTGCCAAAGAATGCTAACACACTGACACAAAAAGAACATAAAGTAAGAACACAGGAAAATAACAAGCACCAAAAATGCTAACACACATACGTAAATAGGCATAAGGGAGGAACACTGAGAGATAAGAGGAAAGAGAAAGGCAGGAGCCCAGATACTCTTGCCAAATATACGTTGGAGTCAGCAGAATTAAGGAAACTTCAAAAGTTTACCTGAGGAAGAGGAGCAAAAAGACAACCCCTGAGACTGAAGTGACAGGAAATACCACCAGGAATCTCCCCAAAATGATGACTCCACCCTAACTCTGCCTGCTATCAATACTATAATTAGATGTTGCAATAATATGAATATGCATGTAAAGATGACATTATCTCTTGTAGAAACTGTATCAATAGCTTGGCTTTTCACTGACTGCTTTGGAACTTCTTTGTCCAGCATGAGCCGGGGTTCCCAAACATTGAAATAAATACTTTGCTGCTTAAAGGCTCAAACTTGTCTCTGAGCAGTTCCCTTGTGCCTTTTGGGGCATAAATTCGGCATCAGAAACTGCAAGAAAAGTTTGTACTCCTGGCAAAACCTTGCCATAGCCAATCCTTCCCTTCTCCAGGGCTGCCCAGCAAACCTTTGTTCATTCCCTCTCAGAAAGCAGCAGCCTTCCCAGCTTGGATGCCATCTCCCTGCCTGGCTGATGTGTATCAGAGCAGTGTGGGAGCTGCCTGGCTTCAGAGCAAGCCAGCAGCCTGCAGAGCAAGTGTGTCCTGGGCCTTAGGGACCTTGACAAGAGCTGGAGGTCACCAAGCACTTGGTGAGCACTTGTAGGTTCATGTGATCAGATTCCACAACACCCACAGCCTCTCTGGAAAAAAACTGCAGATGCAAAAAAACAAAAAAAAGAATAATATTATTCTGTGGGCCTAAAACACTGCAGAAAAGGCATAACTGCAGCTGAGGTGTAAGCTGGCTTTGTGCAAAAATTTCATTGCCAAAAAAAAAGACTATAAAGAGAAGTCAAAGCAATATAGGATTTTTTTCTAAGTTATAAAGGAAAAATCTAGATTTGACTTGGTTTGTTACTTTGCTTTCCAGTTGTGCAGAACAGAATAAAAGTGCAGCATTTACTCTGTACCATAATGACACAAGCCCACACCACCTCAATCCAGACAGGGACATAACGTCATCCACAGATGCCCTTTAGCAGATGAGCACAATCCACTCCCCCAAAAAAGGACCCAAAATTACACAGATAGGACAACTTTTCAGAGTGCTGAGGGGAGAAAGAGCCAATGCAGAAGAGCTACTCTAGGCTACTTGTAGGCCCCACATAGACCCAAGGCTTGATGTTTTTTTCTTCTATACTCAGCCCCTCCCAATTTAGCCTGTTTATTACCAACAAAAATCATCCATTCCAAGTAGCTCTGTGGATTCTGAAATAGAAAGTAAAACATTAAGTTTCTTGACCAAAGGAGGAAAACATGAAACGTAAGACAAGTACACAACTTTTCTCTTCCTTACTGCTCAGTATAGGGATGAATTCCTTCAGAAGTGAAAACTACTTTTAACCCATCCAGTGACTCCAACACAGAGCTGTGAACAGGTTTCTTTTAAAAACTACAAAACAGGAAAGGCCTGAAGCTTCAAATCTTGATTTTGTCTTTGCTAAATTTCTAACTAGTGGCCTTCTTACAGATTATTGCATAAACCCAACTTCTTATCCCCCTGCACAGCAACCACTTTTGATCTAACAAGTCTTATAGCACATTTCTTGACCCTTCTTTCTGCTGCAAGCCTAAAAGGAAGCAACTAGTCAAGAACAGAGGATTAAAGGAGATACTGGAATACTTAAGAAGACAAAGTAGCAGGCTATAGATCTGCTGCTTCTCTACATCACATCACAACTCAGAAGAGGCACTAGACAGAAGCAAAGGCTCACAGCACCACTGATTTATTTACAACAGACTACAGATAGGCAGAGCAGCAGGCAACAGAAAATGGAGAACAAGGGGTCAAAATGGAAACTATCCTCTCAAGAACAGGCAAGAAGACAACTGAGGGAAAACAAGATGAATATATCTGATACTCTCTATGTAGCCCTGACAGACAGAGCAAACCCTGTAGCTACTTCTACATTCTCTCCTTCCTCCAGTATCAAAAGAATCAATCACAGTCAGAATCCATCCAGAGTTGGGTTAGGTTTATGTACACTCAGGTGCAGTAGTGTATTTTGACACAAACTGGTATTTTGTGGAATTATATTGTTTTTCCTTGACATTTATCTATTCAACATGTCTCCTGTCCTCAGGGAAGTTATAATACACTTGCAACCAATGTAGTTAAGGGGGAAACACCACTGACCAAAGTCCATGAATTTATTTTACCTGCTGATTTATTGTAAAACCTGTGAAGCAGTGAACAAAAGTCCACTAGATAGCTGCAACATCAGGAGCTCAAGATTCCTTGAGCCAAGGCAAGCCAAAACTAAAACACACACACAAATCCTAAGAAACTGGTGATAAACTCAGTTGTGGTGCAGTAGCTTAATGGTAAAAAGACACATTTGGGGTTGATTTGTTTTGTTTGTTTTTCCACTCTCCCGTGTGCATTATAGATGCACTGCAGGAAGTACAGAAGTGAGTAGACTGCAGTATGCCAAGACATAATGCGAGCAGGGAGCAGAAATACCTGATCCAAGTTATCAACGGAGAAAAATCCACAATCCTGCTTGGTCATCTGCCCCCTGAAAACAGGTACCTGTGTACTGGGGTCTGGCCAAGCTATCTTGACTCACTGCTCAGCAAATCTCTAGTGCACACGCTTGGCAGTGCCGAAATGACTTGACCTCTCACTTTTACTTCTGTCCAACATTATGCAATCTTTTGGCTACTGCAGTAATGAGAGCAGCTCCCTTCCCACTTCCATCTTCAGAAAGCATGAAAGTCACATCACACTGAGGTGCCAGTTCCTTCACTGTTTCTCGCAGGATCCTAGAAAAACTAGAGGGAAATGGAAAGAACAGAAGATTTTAGCAGCTGCTTTCTGGTTGGAAATCTTCATCTATCAGCAAGGAACCATAACCTAAGCCAACCTGTTCCACTAGTTCTCCACAGACTTTTCTGTTTATTTTTCTTCCTTTTCATGGAAGAGACAAGTTTCTGTACACAATCAGATTTTAGTTTTGATTTCTCCACTTCAGTTTTGTTCAGCATGATACCAGACACCTCCCTTCAGAGATTATGAAGGAAGCACTCTTCTCCTAGCTGAAAAACTAACAAAGAACCATTAAGGTTGGAAGACACTTTGAAGATCATCAAGTCCAACCACACCTATCACTACCATGCCACTAAACCATGGCCTTAAGTAGCACATCCATATGTTTCTTAAACACCTCCAGGGATAGTGACTCCACCACCTCCCTGGGCAGCCTGGGCCAGTGCTTAAACACATCTGCTTCTAGGTCTTGCTCACAAAATATTGACTCAGCTCCAAAACTTCAACATAACTTTCCATCTGGGACACCCAGTTATTGCAGAAGTCCCTCCAAACACTGAAAAATAAATATTAGAAAAGAAAGTTCATCAAGCATGCTAGAGAAAAGAGCCTCCCAGTGGTAACTGGATTTGACTCTGCAATGTTTGGTTCTTTGGCTAGGCAAGAGAAACAACAGGGTGCAGGGAAATGTGTTAGATCTTTATCCCCTCTCTCATTTTCTAATCACCTCAACAGAAAGCTGGTACAGCTTGATATGTTTCCACAGTGGAAAGAGCAACCAGCAGCAAAGGGAAGTGGCAACACAGTACTCACTGTGGATGGAGCTTGTACAAAGTCCCATCTACTCCAACAGTGATTTGCAAGTGCTCCACGCCTCGGTTTTCTCTCTTCTTCTCTACAATGGCTGCCAGTCCTGCCCCACAGAGCTGTGCAGCTCTTTTTGACACAGCTCCACACACTTCCTTCACAATGATGCTGTCTTCACACGTGCTGTCCAGGCCAAGCTGCTGCAGAATTCGTCGGACCTGGAGGAGGGCGAGGCGGTCGCTGCACAGAGGGAAGCATATGCAGCAGCAAGGCATTAAAGGAAGCTCTCCAAGTCTTTTAAGGCAGATTCTAGTCTGAATTCAATTGTAAACTTGCTCCTGGAATGCCCTTTGCTATGTTAGACTATATTTTCAGAAGGCACAAACATTAGTTATTCTCCTAAGTCCCAAAGTCATGAGGGAGCTGAGCCAGAGCAGGCACCTGACTGCGTTAATTTTGGTCTCATGGCTGAGATACCACCTTCCAAGATTTTCAACAGTACAAAGGGTTTCAAATAGCCTGGAAGACTATTGCAATCATTAAGAGATATATAGATAAACACATATTCATGAAGTAGTCATATATCACTGACTTTTTATTTAATAAGTACTATTTGAAGTTCCACAGGAAATACTCCAAGTATAATCAAGCCCAATGTTAAGGTATCCAAGCCAACACAGCTGTGTGGACATGAAACGATATTTCATGTAATTACAGAATAATTCTCTCAGTTTCCTTGCTTTTGGCTCTTATTCTGGAGATGGGGGAGGAAGTGCACAAAGAAGCAAACTATAACTGACTTCATAGAACCACAGAATATTAGGGGTTGAAAGGGACCTCTGGAGATCATCTAGGCCAACCCTTCTGCCAGAGCAGGTTCACCTAGAGCAGGTTGCACAGGATGGCATCCAGGCAGGTTTGGAATCTCTCCAGAGACAGAGACTCCACCACCTCTCTGAGCAGCCTAGTCCAGTGCTCTACCCCCCTCAAAGTAAAGAAGTTCCTCCTTATGTTTAGATGGAACTTGCTACGTTCAAGGTTGTGCCTGCTTTGCCATTCTTGAAGGAAAGGGCTCCACACACTTGAAGAGGATTATTTTCCAGAGGTCCCAGAAGACCTTAAGGATTTTAACCATGTAAATTAACTTTACCTCTCAATCTGAGACAGGAATTTTGTTTCAAATATGCCTCTTTTCCTGAGTGATTCTGAAATCTGTCCTCTGAACAGCAGCCCTTGTTTGGTTAAGTCAATCAAAATCTGCCTCACAATTTCACCCAGGTACATCCCACTGGTCATTTTTTCATACCTGTTATGGTAGAAAAGAAAACCAATGTGCTTTTCAAGAGAATGCATGTTAGCTCTGTTTAACATGAGTGTTAAATACATATACAGTACATGCCCTATCAGCTCTCAAAAAAGCAATAACAGCTTGCAGAGCAATAGTCATTAAACTCCCTATTTCAATCATCAAAAAACTGTTGTAGAGACATCAAGCACAAACATTAATTACAACATATCTACTTATGCTAAAAGGTAACAGAACTAGAAAAAAAAAACCTTGCAATATTAAATAGAACACAGTGTTAAAGCCAGACTGAGGTGAGATATTCCCTGTTTCCACCAAGCATTCACTAGTGAGTCATATGCAATCAATGCTGCCTTTACCACAGAACAGGGAAGTGGAGCTTTTCCTCTTGCACAAGTTGGATTTTACCTCTGAAAAAACACTCCAATAGGAAGAACACAGCCAGGCTTGCACTTTGTAGGCAAATCCTAAGAGCTGCACTGTTTGGTAACTGCCCTAAGGTGAAAACAGTGCTGTGGTAACAGAAATAATGTACAATTTGGAGGGTTTTACTATCATGTTTACAAGCAAGACCCCAACCCAAAAGTCTGCTTGATACTTACCATGTAATGTAATGAAATGTAATAATAAAATCTCCTTTCTGGTTATTTATTCATTAAGCACATTTTAAAAAGCAGGCAATCTCAGACTGATTCAGGCTCTCAGCATCAGGACCATCACATTTACCTCTGTTTCCCTGGGTTTAGTGAGCCTTCATCTACTTCTTTATCATACTTTGTTCTGATGTTGTCAATGCAGCCATTGTCACCAAATCCTCCCCATTCTGTATTAATGCACATTTTTCCTTCATTCCCCTCCACTATTTCTATGTTCTTCATGTCCTCCATGTAGCACACATTGCTGCCTGTTCCTAGGAGGAAAGAAATGACAAGGCTTCAGCCAGAAAAGCAGCTGAAACACATGGAAGGTGACTGCAGTGATCATCTTAAAAGCTCTTTTCTTCACATCTCAAATTTCAAGGATCTCTCCACAGAAGTGCCAGCCAGTAATGCTAGGAGTGCTACAATTCATCACAACACAGTGTTACAAGTAAAATGGCCCTGTGCAGAAGATTTCCAGCATAAAGTAACAAAGACTCTCTGCTACAGATCAGAAATGGCTTTGGCACTTGTTGTTAAGCACTCATCAGTTCTTGCTGCCACTCTGGTTGTAATGCACCACAAATTATCCTGCATGACAGCAAGCTCCCAAGCAGAAACCCTGCCAAGAGCCCAGCAGCCAGTCAAACAGCTACAGAGTCTGAAATGATTTGGTGAACAAGGCCTCATCACTTGCAATGTGGATTATATTAACTAATATCAAAATGGGATAGTTGGTGCACTTAGCCAGCCAGAAAACTCTGTTTTCCAATTGGGGCTTCAGATCTTACATGTTTAGATGTATTTCTGGCTGAAAACTTGGAGGGACCTACAGGGGGAATCATCTAGAAAGCCCAAAATGAATTAATTCAGATTTTTAAAATGTTCTTATCCCAAGGCCTGTGGCCTGGCTACACAGTAAACATCAATACACTTGTCAAAAGAAGGATTCATGCTCTATCTGCTGTTCTCTCATACTTTTACCATGCATACTCTTGTTAGGTCCTATCAGAGACATGATCAAAAGTCCAACAGAGTCAGGATCTGCTACAGGTGTCACTGTGTTTTGTGTTCAATAACATACAAATGTGCCAAGAACCCCAAGTGACTAGTAACACCATATATCAAACTCAAATAAAAGATGCTGTTTTACAGATTTTCTCGTGGTCACTTCAAGATCACTGTACCTGCAATAAGGCCAATCTCACAGTTTGGATCCTCATATCCACATGTCATCATTGTCCCAACAGTGTCATTCACCACTGCTACAATGTCCAGGTCAAACTCCTAAAACACAAATTATCATCAGTAGTGGAGACCCAGAGGAAGGTGCATCAAATACCCCAAAGAGCAGAAAAGAACAGCTCACATTTCTTCTCCTAATGGCCTCTCTCAGCATATCAACAACATCTTCACCCTCACAGTCTGTTGCCTTGAAACCTTTGGTCCACCCCACGAGTGTTCCCTGAAACAGAGGAGGATGAAAATCATAAGCGAAAAGACAGAGAAGATTGCATGTTCCAAGTATCAGTTATTTTCTCCTCTCCAACATTCTCTCATCTCTTTTTTTCTTTAATAGTGTATTTCCCTGGACAGGTTACTATGAATTTCTAGTGGAAAACGTGTGCATGCCTATCTTTGTTACTCAGCTGATGGTGCTAGTGACTCCAGGTTTACTCAGCTCTTTACCAAGACACTGCCAACTCAATGCCTCCTGACACTCTCATTTGGAAAACCTCATCTCAGCTTCTGTGCAGAGTCATGTGTAATCTGTGAGGGAAAGACTGTAAAAAATACTTCTGCTGTAAACAATTAAACACACAACTGTCATTTTTTGGCTCATTTACTGAAGGACACTTGGTATGATCCCACTACCCCAGGCAGCATGGATTTGTTTCTTTTCAGACAGTGACCTAGCCTGACAGAAGTAGATTTCCAGGTTACATGAATTAGCTTTCTACTTCTGCCCACTTGACAATAAAAGAAACTTATGTAGTGCAGAAGTGCAGCACAGTCAGGAAAACACCCTGGGATGGTAGCTGAGCAAGGAGGAGGCATCATTATCCCTTGCCACTGAAGAGTTAAGGTAGCATAAGAGACTCCTGGGCTATTGAAAATATGTAGTCATTTTGCTGTCATAAGCATTTTTAATGTTTATAGAATAAAGGCAAGTAATATCTTTTATCAGATACAAGAGGTAAAAGTTCTACCTCCCATATGCATACTAGATGACAACTCTCTCATGAAACAACTAATTTGCATAATACAGTAATAAAATCCCCATAAA
The DNA here is from genome assembly GCA_013396975.1 of Bucco capensis. Taxonomy (NCBI): domain Eukaryota; kingdom Metazoa; phylum Chordata; class Aves; order Piciformes; family Bucconidae; genus Bucco; species Bucco capensis. The sequence goes on from VWZO01009774.1 coordinate 8,893, forward strand.
CCAGGTGAAATATTCTCTCCAAAGACTAATTTGCACATATATATGCATACATACACAGTTATCAATCTCAGATAAAGTGTAAAGTCCTACTTGGAAGAAACCATTTAGAAGAACAGCTTTTTGCTTGCAATCTCTTCAATCAGCAAGTTCCCTCACCCAAAATAATGTCTTGTACCAAGCAGATTGCACAGCTGCCATTTGAGCCACTCTGTGCTGCAGTTCTTACCTTGTCAATGCTGGCTTGCCTGCATGGGAAGGAGAAGGTGAAGCCCAGAGGTAGTCGGGCACCTTTAATCCCCATATACTCCAGAAAGTCTGCTATGCACTGGACAATATGGTCAAAGAGCTGGAAGGAAAGGGGGGAAAAAACATATAAATCTCACAGTAATCCCATGCAACAGGTCTTTGTTGGATCAGTTAAACACTCATTAGAGGTTACCTCTTCCCCTGTCCCTTGCATGATCTCCAAAGGAATGGCAAAGATTTTGTTGTACATTTGCACTGATCTTCTTCTCCCACTTTTGATTTTGACCAGCAGAACCCTGAAATTTGTCCCACCAAGATCAAGGGCAAGGAACTTTCCTTTCTCTGTAAAAGAAGAAAGGTATTTTCATTTGGGTGCTTCTTGTAGCACGCTTGCCAGTCTGAATGGCATGCTCTGCCACACTGCTCCCTATGGCATTTATCCCATCAGTCTGCTAGCATGGGGCTGAAGGGCCAGCCAGGTAACAGCTCAGGAAGCAACAATTTGCCACCATAAATCATAGAATCATAGAACAGTTAGAGCTGGAAGAGACCTTGAAGATCATCAAGTGCAGCCTTTGTCCTAGCCCTAGAAACCTGCTAAATGATGCCCTCCAATGCAACATCTACCTGTCTCTTAAACACCTTCAGGGATGGGGACTCAACTACCTCCCTGGGCAGCCTGTTCCAATGGCTGACAACCCTTGCAGCAAAGAAATTCCTCCTAATATCTAGCCTGAACCTCCCCCGGCACAATTTCCATCCATTTCCCCTTGTCCTATCACTCTCCACTAGGCAGAACAGACCAGTCCCTGCCTCTCTACAACCTCCCTTCAGGTAGTTACAAGAAAGCGATGAGGTCTCCCCTCAATCTTCTCTTTTCCAGGCTAAACAGGCCCAGATCCCTCAGTCTTTCCTCATCAGGCTTATGTTCTAAGCCCTTTACCAGCTTGGTAGCCTCTGTCCCTCTCCAGCACCTCAATGTCCCTTTTGTAGTGAGGGGCCCAAAACTGGACGCAGTACTCGAGGTGAAGCCTCACCAAAGCTGAGTAAAAGGGCATGCTCACCCTGGCATTCACCAGAATAACTGGCGAGTTCCCCCTGGAAAAGAGACAAAGAACTTTCCTGAACCACCTCAAGGAAATGACTTCACCTGTTCCATCTGGTGTCCCATAGACATATGTGGGCAACATCTTCACTGAGGCATTGGCTTGTGTCTCTCGCTTCAGCCCATATTCCAGCTCAGTCCTCATCTTGTTCTTAACTTCTCTGAGGGCGTCCAGGGAGAGCAGAAATGGTGCAAGAGCTGCATCAATTTGCTTGCGCTGAGCAGCCAGCCTGTATGCCACTGCTGTGACCATGGCTGCTCCCTTGCCACTGCCACTCACGGAGAGGAGGAACCGGACATCACAGTTTGGGACCAGCCTTCTCACCACCTTGTGCAGACGTTTGGGATATCTACAGGAACAAAGAGGGTTTGTAGATTCTCACAGACATTTCATGCATGGTTTACTTCACATGCACACATCCAACAGCACAGCCAAGAGGAGCACAAGGTCAGCAAGGGTCTAGGAGGTGGGTACAATGATCCTGATTTCTGGTTGTTCTGCAGAACCTGTACACACACACGGAGACTCTCTGCAACATCAGCACATGGTCAGCAATTACCAAATCCTCTTTAGCTACTTACTGGGGGTGAGTTTTATAGAGCCCTCCATCAATCCCAACAGTGGTTCTCATTCTTAACAGTTTCTTATTCTCCCTCAGTCGGGTCAGTATGGCTGCCAGGGCAGCAGCACAGAGATTGGCTGAGCGGAAGGAAACGATGGTGCAAACATGCTGAACAGCAATGCAGTCCTCTTCAGAGGGACAAAGGTTCAGCTCCGTAAGGATCTCTTTCGTGTTGCTCAGACCTTCCTTATATCTATCCCAAAACAAAACAATACATCATCTACTGCAAGGATATTAAGGCAACACATAAATCAGTGTCTGCATGATGGCTCGGAAAGAAATGAGAGAAAACAAGGGCACGACCTATCAGGCAATAGCATAACTGGATCCCATAAACCAGTCATGTCTTTCCCACAGTATTCCCAAAAATATCCAGGAGACAGGCTGCTTCCTGGGGTTCAGGTTTTTGGGAGACATACCCACTACATGGCCAAGGAGAGAACAGGATAAAATATTTAGTCCACAGAAGGAAAGCACAGGAGTAGATGCACAGCTTGACTCAATACAACAAAAAGTTATTCCTGGAGTAACAATGAGGGTTAGAATTCCTCTTCAAAACACCAGAATCTGTCAGTTTTCCATGAAGTCATCCATCAGCTGATCCAGAGTCTGTACTACATCTCCACAACCCCAGTATTCCCACTTCACTGGAGCTGAAAACTGCAACGACCACCCAATGTACTCAGGTCTCCAAAGAGGTTATTTAAAGAACCTGCATCTGTGATGGTCAACAATATATTTACTATGGTGGCACTTTGCTAAAACTTAACCTTTCACCAATTCCTACTTACAGAAAGATCAACTTTTGTCTTAGGCAAAAGTAAAATCAAGTTGAACAGCTGTTCCCACAGATGGTCATTTTACACATAGATTATCATTGCTGTGCTTGTGAAAGACTAACAGCCACTCTCAAACAGCATATAGCAGGTTCTTACTTTTCCATTGCAGACACATGTTTCATTTCGATCTTGCCCTTAGTGAGCAGAGCTGTTGATACCTTCCCATTGAAGAGTAGACCTTCCTTTGTCATTTTTAGGAGAATGAGTCTTACAAGCTCCCCCAAATACAGGCTGCTGATCATCTTCTCAAACCTGGAATGGGGAACAGGAAGGATTTACAGGTGCTCACCAGCTAGCCAGAGCTATGAAGGTTCAAGTATGAGCATCTTACGTTCTTATGCAGGTTGATTACATTTGAGCACATACCAAAGGGGTTTGGGAGCACAGTTGTAGATGAGATGCCACCCTGAGGTCCTGGGACCCAGGAAGAGCCCCTCAAGGTAAGTGAGTGATTAAAGAGAATTTTCAAAAGACTTGCAAGCAGCTGAGCCAGTAGAAGCAGTTTTGATGAACCAGGCTTTAAATATCCCTTTGTTTACCTTCCTCCTCTCTCTACCCCTCCACAGCATCATACCAGAGTAAGCATCTATTTTTAACTGCAGCAGCAATCTCTTGGCCTGTGAGGCAGGGAAGTGTGGAAGATACCCACCCTTCCCAGAAGGGAAAGGTCAGGATAGGACAGGATCAGAACCAAGTCAACCCACATTCACTTAATCCAATCCCAGTTCCAAAGGGGCTCCTGGCACACCCTGGAAACACACTCAGAGAACTCAGACTGCCAAGGCAAAGCAGCCAGGGAATCACTTACAATTGTTTTCCAGGATTGAGAGATCCCAGATCAAGCTCCCGATCAAACTCTGTGCGGAGGTCATCCAAAGCACCATCATCTCCAAAGGCACCCCACTCTGTGTTAATGCACATCCTCCCTTCATCACCTTCCACCAGGTCAATGTGCCTCATATCCTCCATGTAGCAAGCATTGGTGCCAGTTCCTGTGCATGTTGGAGACAGTGTGGATAAATTACCTGTTTGTTCTGGTTTAAGTTTGGGAATAAGTCTGTATATTGTCTTTGGAAGAAAATATAAATACACAGGATCATACACCAGATCACTCACAGAGTCATTAAGGTTGGAAAAGACTTCTAAGATCATCAAGTCCAACCACACCTATCACTACCATGCCACTGAACCATGGCCCTAAGTAGCACATCTACATGTTTCTTAAACCCCTCCAGGGATTGTGACTCCACCACCTCCCTGGGCAGCCTGGGCCAAGACTTAACAATCCTTTGAGTGAAGAAATACCTCCTGACATCCAATCGAAACCTCCCCCAGTGTAACTTGAGGTTATTTTCTCTTGTCCTCTCACTGTTAACTCAAGAGAAGAGACCTACCCCCATCTCACTACAACCTCCTTTCAGGTAGTTGTAGAGATAAGGTCTCACCTGAGCCTCCTCTTCTCCAGGCTAAACAACCCAAGTTCCCTCAGCTGCTCTTCATAACACTTATTCTCTAGACCCCTCACTAGCCTTGTTGCCCTTCTCTGAACACACTCTAGTGCCTCTATGTCCTTCTTGTACTGAGGGGCCCAAAATACTCGAATGCATCACCCTGTGGTACAGGATGCAAATATCAGGCTACACCTGCACTTGCTAAATAATCATTTCACAGCAAGTGAAATTAATCTATGACTTGCCTGGTTTAAAAACACTTTTTTTTTTTTTCAAATGTATTTCAATGTACTTTTCAAATGTGGCCTTAAAAAAAGCCACCACAGTGCATGAAGTGGAGACATGGTGGAAAACATAGCTGATCCTGAAACTACCACATGTGAGAGGAATTCCGCTTTCTCTGGACAAATGGTCATTTTCTACCCAGTCAGCAGAAAAGTTTAGTATGCTGGTCACAACCTAACCCAGACAAAATGGGGACTGTGCTATTTGATGGCAACGTGATCAGCATAAAACCAGCTGCTTTACAGAAGGCAGCCAGGCTTGAAAAGCTGACCATTGTTTTTTCCACTTTCTTTCTGCTCTGTCTTGTACTGGGACACTCCTTTCTATTCCAGATCTGTTATGATTAAAACAAATGAGGTGAAGAAAACCTACTTAGCGAACAGAAAAAATTACCTATTATGAGTCCAACTTCACAGCGTGGGTCATCATATCCACAAGTCATCATGGTTCCCACAGTGTCATTGACCAGAGCCAAAACATCAAGGTCTATGTCCTGACAGCACAAAGATGGGTGATTAACAGGAAAAAAAAGAAGCTTAGATAGCCTCCTGTGTGTTAAAGCAACAGCATGCAGACATACTCCCCAGGTCATACTTTGAAGGCCAGGTTCAGGAAAGCTCTTCAGTTGGAAGACTTACTACTTGCTTTTGTAATGCTATCCTCTCAACCTTGTGAAGTAACCAACAGCTCTGTGACAAACATCGTGCCAGCTAAGATCTGTGCTTGCAGGTTTTGGTTTTCCCCAAACCAACCCCATTTGCCAGAAAAGCAATGTGTTAATGGTTTGAATTCTGCAATATGCTCTGTCCTTATGGGCTGCACGATAGGAAAATGGGACAGAAAATACACATCCATAAATGGAGCTGTTCAACACAACCAATAGCACACCCAAGTCAAAGCCTTTCCATCAAAGCTGTGCAGTTTTCCTTTCATGTTGAGGTAACTTTATAAAGTAAAATCAAAAGTATCAAAGTATTCTTGTAACTCAGATGCTAACACTAGCAGGGTACCAGGCTCCACCCAGGAAGCCTCAGATCCTTTGTTCCTGCTAACTGCAGCAAGACTGATGCAGAGAAAAAAGTGAACCAGAATTAAGGCTGGATTTTTACTATGTGAGAAAACAGAATTTCCTCTTTACTACAAAGATGTCAGGTACGGAAAGATGCTTTGTATTTCTTAGATGGTGTTACCAATAGCAGCAAACATGAAAAACACAGCTTCCCAAAATATTAAAACATCATGTTCTTCAAAAGTATACACTAGTTCAAGGCTGATTTAATCATGTCTTACTGCTGACCTCAAAAATGACTATCAGCCACTCCATCCCACAAGCCCTGGCAGAGTTAGGTGTGCCAATTTGAGATGACAGCTTCCTCCTCCCAGCCTTCACCCCACAAGCTAGGCTACAAAAGCACAGTATGTATCCACACCTTACCAAATAGGTTCACAACAGACTCCCTTCAGCTTTGATAGACAGTGAGGCCATGTCAAAGGCACTGTAACATCTAGCCTGCCTTATCAGTGTACAGTTGCCATCACTGTTAGACTGACCCAGGGCGGTTTAAGTTGCAGCTGCATGTCCCTTTCCATGGCTTCAGCTCCAACAGAGAGATCTACTAGACATACAGCCACATTGGACATTTCTTACTGGCTGTCTTTGAATGACGGCTGACAACTCCCAAAACAACCCACACACCAAGAGTTTATCTGCCAGGAGGACAATCTGGGGCCACTCAGGTTCACCTTCTGCAGGTACAAAACTTGCCTTATGCTTCTGGAGGGCTTTACGCAGAGAGGTGACCACATCTGTGTCCTGAACTCCTCGGACCTTGAAGTGTTTTGTCCAGCCAAGAAGAACCCCCTGCAAAGTAACAGTCCAGTGACCCAAAAGCTCCAACTTTAGCATACAAACCTTCCACAAAGACAATCAAAATCTGTGGAGAAACCCACTGTGTCTCTCTGCAGGCCAAAATAAGTCACAGCAGAAGATTTCACCTTGGGGTGTCTGTCAGGACAAACACACATACAGATACAGTAAATAAACACTAAACAGGTAGAGTTACAAAGTCCCAATCCTGCAAGTGCTTCTCATTGTGCTTTGTTTAAAGCATGTGTGGCTTTACTAATGCTCATCTCAAATTCATGTCATTAAGCACCAAGTATTTGCAGGTCTGGGACCCAAAGCACAGATCCCTAGAAATAAAAAGAGAGGCTAGAATAAGAGGCCACAAAATAATTGCAGCCAGTGCTTCATTTCCCTATGCAGCCTCTCTAACAGCTCAGGTAGTGGTTGTTCCTGTTTAGAATCAACTGTAAGAAAGAAACTGAATGATAGTGATTAAAAAAAAAAACCACACATGCTTCAGGACACAAAAAGGATGTGGTTTACAGTCTAACAGTCTTCTTGCAAGGGGACATGGTTACTATGGAACTGGGTACTGTAGATTAAGTAAAAGAATAGCTTTAGCTTGAAGATCATATTGTCCTGAGATCAGAAATGGGTGTTTGAATGGTAGTCAAGTCTGGTTACATGCTAATGGTTATCCATGTCTTCTCCAGGGAGCTGTGTGAACACAACCCTACCAAAAAGCCACAGAGTAACATTCCCATGCAATACCTACTCCATGTTCTGCAAGGAGCTAAGCTTGCCAATAATATTTCTTGTTTGCATCTTACCTCCTCCAGTTTGGTCTGTTTGCATGGAAAAGAAAATGTAAAGCCAAGAGGCAACTTCTTATGCTTCAGGTTTTTGGTCTCCATGAAGTCTAACAGGCACTCAGCAACATAATCAAAGAGCTGCACAAGAAAGGAGAAGACAAGAGTCAGGCTGTGTCTGGCAGGCATGCAGTCAAGCACAGCACCACCAGAGAAGATCCTGCATGCCCTACCTCAGCTCCGTTCCCCTGTATGACCTCCTTGGGTGTGGGGTAAAACTTGCTCTCCAGCTGGCTGCTCTGCTTCCCGTCATCACACACCTTCACTTGATGGGCACGAAACTGGGAGCCACCCAGGTCAACAGCAAGGAAGTCACCCTTCTCTGCAACACAAGCGGGCAACCATCACCAGTGATGGCCAAGAAGCATGGCCCAGATACCATGCTGAAGGCCACAGCCCAGGGCCTTTGTCCTTATCCTATGGGGCTGGGAGCATCAGCAGGAAGGCTGAGAGATGGCAAACCTTAGCAAGGATGTCAGGTCTCTCCTGTTAGCTATCTGGCAACTAATTTCATTTTTATTTAGCAGCCTGGTCTTGCGCACCTTGCTTCTTCCACAGCAGCATGCTTTCAAGCTGCAGAGGGGTAAGCTTCTCACAGCAAAAGAGGCCCAAAGCAACAGCAAAGCCAACCAGAGCAGAACAAGGGCTGCAAAAGCACACACTTGAGCTATGGGGAAACGGGACTTTGAGAGCATTACCTACATCCAGTAAAGGATGCAGGAATTGCACTCACACATTAAGACTTAGCCCAACTACAGAAGTCAACTTCCAAGTGGGGCAAGACTAACCTGCCACCCAAAGTCAACCACCACAGTCATTTCCAAATGCCTTCAGGTGCTTCTGGAAAATTACCATTCTGTTTCTCAGTCAGCAGCACTCTAAAGCTCCAACACATTCTTCTCTATTAGGAGACCTCAGCCAGGAGGACAGCTTGGCCTCACTGCTACAATAAAACAATTATCTAGCCCACTCACAGGAGAGGGCCCTTCCCAAAAGGAAATGCAGTGGTATGTGCATAGTCTTGCATGATCTTTGTTCCACAGTCCAAACACCTGACTGAATTTTATTAAATCTGGCAGGAAGGAAGCAGGAAATTCTACCTGTAATACCAGGCTCAGATATCACAAAGGTAAGGAGGCAAATCGAGTTACTCAGTTAACTGTGACATTAGTCAGACTATTTATTAATCCCTAAATGATTAAAAACTGATGATGCTCCACACAGGTCATCTCAGGTGGCAACACTGAGGGCACTAAAAAAAAATAAAATCTGAAAGTTAGTTGCTATTGCAAAGGGAAAAATCCACCCAAGTTTGAGGTGTTTAAACCTGCTGGAAGCTTCGTCTTGAAACAAAATAACCAAAAAGTATTTTGTGAGAGGGCAAAATGAGAAAAATCAATGTGATACTTAAAATAGGCCGTGTGTCAATAAGCCAGAGCCCAGGCTGACTCTACAGTATGCCCTTGTTGTAGCAGAAAGGCAGGCCCGCCAGGAGAGCGTTGCCCAAAATTAAGCTTGAGGAACACGAAATCTTGCAATAGTGATGGCACTACAAGCAATTTTCCTATTCTCCTGACATCAGGGACTTGCTGCTCTTTCAGGACAGGGTCAGTGCTATGTGAGACCTCAGGAGCAGGGACACTCACTTAGATAGTAAGCATTCAGCTAATAATTTCCTTTGATAAAGGTAGCATCAAAAGGAAGAGAGCCCAGTTCCAGCCAGGCACTTTGAGGGGATTGTACACAATTTCTCAGATACTCCTTATTTCCTTTATGCCATTAATGATTGTAATTTCTCAATTGAAGGAAAATTACCTTCAGAATGAATAAAGCCCTGGGGAAACAAGGTACAATGCAAACACTTCTCTTAAGTTTTCTGCACAGTTGTGAGTCCTAACCTAGGCCAGACAAATTCATAGACTTGGCCACAGCACTGGGCACATCCCCACACCTGCAGCATGCTGCACTGCAGGATCTGAGCTGTAGAGGCTGCCCTTGCTGTGTCCAGCTGCAGCTCCTGCAGCAAGGCCTGCACTAGCTCCAGCCACCTTTGGAGATGAAAGACGCTGTTTTCTGAGCAGTAACTAGTTTTTTTTCCCTCAAACAAGCAGCACTAGGTCAAGATCCACTTGGTGCAGGACAAAAAAACAAAACGCTCTGCCATCATCTCCCAGGCTGTTGTCTCCTCAATATACACCTGCTTTCTCAACATGGGACAGGCAGTAACCCGAAGCCCTGTGTCTTTGTGGGGTGTCCTTGAGGACTGGCAGCAAACCCATCATCTTCCTCAACCAGCACTGCTGTGACAGACCAGAGGGAACTCACCTGAGCCATCGGGAAGTGAGCGCACAAAGGTGGGCAGCATTTTGACTGTTGCTGTGGGGTTGGTGTCCCTCCCCAGGCCCTTCACCATCTCGGCCTGGAAGCGAGCCATCACATCCAGCAAGACATCATCAGAGAGACGCATGTGGTACAGGTACCTGTCAACCTGGAGAGGGGAAAAGTGTTACTGGGGAGGGGTGCAGCCTCCTCAGTGCTCAGCAGCTGCCTGGAAAAGAGAAGAGTAAGGAGGGATCTTATCAATACTTCAAGGGTGGGTATCGGGAGGATGGGACCAGGCTTTTTTCTGTGGTACCTAAGACAGGACTAGAGGCAATGGGAGAAAACTATTATTTTATTATTTATTATATTTATAATTTATTAATTATAAAAACAGGAAGTTCCATCTTAACATAAGTAAGAACTTTTTTACTTTGAGGGTGGTGGAGCACTGGCCCAGGCTGCCCAGGGAAGTGCTGGAGTCTCCATCTCTGGAGATATTCCAAACCTGACTAGACACCATCCTGTTTTAACCTACTCTAGGTTATACTGTGCTCTTGCATGGGGGTTGGACTAGATGATTTCCAGAGGTCCCTTTCAACCCCTAAAACTCTGTCATTATGTGATTCTGCTTCTGCTTTCACACCACAGAAGGACTCTCCTCTGTGTACTGAGGAGGCTTCCTTTATCTCTGCAAGCAGAGAAAACGCAGCCGCTTGCACTAGTTCTTTTCAGCCACAAGGGATGGAGTTTGGCATGAAGGGATCTGAAATTCCTGAACTCCAATTTCATCAGTATTATGCTGGACAAAAATTACTATGCTCATTCCCACCCACTTGATCGACATGAGGCTAAAGAGATCCTAAGGAGACAAAGGAATTCCTTTCACATATGTAAGAAACTTAAGGTGAGCATGCAACCTACACAAACTCCACCTCTCTGATTCTACAAGTTCATTTCAATTTTGACCTCAGCACCTACATTCCCATGATTATCAGCAAAAGCAAGCTCCAGGACATCATCAGAACATTTACTTCTGTTTTGAAAATGTTTAATGCGGTCTTGGTGAATTACTGTCAAAAAGCTAGCCACCTTTTCTGATGGCTCAGCAACTTAGCAACAGACTTAGGTCCAAGAGATTTGCTTGGGACCCTTGACAAGCTGTTTTTACACCATTCTATCTATGTAATGAACTAGTACTGCCAAGTATCTTGACCTGGTGAGAAGAGGACCTCTCTTGAGTCAGGTCCAGAAAATGCCATCGGTACCCAAGCGTGTCAGCCACAACCCGAAAACATCTATTCAGCTACTGCTTCACTCCACAGACAATTAGCTTTGTTGGCATACCAGCCTGGAGCTCAAAGCCTTTATCTCACTCCAGCTCTGCCCTCCATTCTCTTGTAATTCTAGGATTACATCCAAACCACATTTTTGGGTGCAATCAGTCTCTTTTCTTAAGGGTCCATAACTCACAGCATGTATGAAAATAAAAGCCAATTGAATCTCAAGTGAATCAAAAGCACCTATGAAGCAGCAGACACTCATTCAGATAAACTAGTAGAGAAGCTAATAAGTGTTTCTCCACAGCTTCATGAGGACAAAACTTTAGGTTTTCTTCTTCAGGACTACACACTGCTTTGGGCTGACATTTACACCTCCAGGGCTGGATACAAGGCTGTAAGTAAGGTGGCCTAGAAACTACATAGCTGGGTACAACAAAGGATTAACTCAGCAAAATAAGGATCTGTCAACATCCAAATGCTTTTCCACTGAGGAGCCAGACTTAGGTGCTGGACGAAAAACCAGGATGCAAGCATAATAATTCTGTGCTCCAAACAGCCTGATGTCCACTGGAGGGTAAATCCATGTTAACATCCTACTCTCCACGACATAGGGTCACTGATAGTGGGCAGGGGAGAGAGGTAGGACAGCTTCCAGTGCTTTGCTAGTACAGACAGTCAGGTCTTGCACTATGGGCTACATTATTATGCTGCTTTAGCTACATTATGATGCTGCTTTACTGTTCAGAGCATTCCCATTTACACAGGAAAGTCTGGTCACCTATACTAATGAGGCATAAACCAATTACCTATTCACAGTCTCATTTTAAACTGATGGTCAGCAATGACCCCCTGCATGAACCAGGACCCTCAAAGTACCTCCAGCACTTACCCAACAGCAAAATATACACAGAGAGAGAAGAAAGTCTTAAACTACAAGGTGCAATTGGCAAGGAGCAGCAGCTGCCTTTGGATACAGCTGTGCCTTGAAAAGGCCATTATTTAGGTCTGTCTCTGCAGCCCTCATTTGCACAAGCACTTGATTTCCTCCAAGGCTTTTTTTGAGGCCCCATCACTGTGTAGGATCCACCATCTGAGCCCAAGCACCAGCCCTGCTTTTTGGAGTATAAAAAAATAATAAAAGAAAAAAAAAGAAAATAAAATGACTGGAGATGCACAGCACTCACACGCTCTCACACAGATCCAAATAACCTTGTGACAGGAGACTCTGGAAAAAACCTAAACAGTACTAAAAATGACCACGTCTGTTTGCAGAGAACACACATTAGCTCCCTGCTCCCCACAGAAACTGCATTCCCCACCCTGTTTACCTACAACCATAGAAGGATATAGTCCTCTCCAAGAAACTAGATAAGGCAGAGACCAGAAAAGTCTGCTGACTGCAGCCTAATTTACAACAGAAGGACCTGCTCACATACCATTTGCTTGTAAACCACAGGAATGGCCATGCTGGGCAACACCAAACTCTGTCCTGCTGCCTCCCTCCCACCCCACAAGAACAGTCCTTGTTTTTAAGTGTTTTGCCTCAGTTATGGAAGCAGCACTGTTTTCATGGCAGGGAGGCTCTTGTTATTGCCACCAGAGAGCAAATAAGCCTGAGCAGGGAGAGGTGGGAAGGAACTCCTTCTTTCTAATTAGGGAGACATCGACTGTGCTCCATTCAGCCTATCCTGGGCTGCTTAGAATAGCACTCTAAAGAGTATGTGATTTCTTGCCTTCGGGCAGGGCTAATTTGCACCTAGCAGAAAGATTTCATTTTTTTAATGGCTTCACAAGAATCCCTCTGCCTCCTCCTCCTCTCCACTGTCCTCACTTCAACTACACTCTGGATGTTTCTCGGACAAACTCATTCCACCCAAACACTGCCCCACAAGGTCTCTCCTTTTCTTCGTAAAAAAGTAAGACTAAACAGCACTGTCTAGATGATAGATCTTAGATCAGATCCTCATAGAAGGAAAGGACATTGAGATATCTTTCTGATCCCATTAAACCCTGGGGACAATGACTATGAGACAGTCAGAGACATCTGACTGTTGAGACATCAGGAACTCTCTTGGAATGCTTCTTTCCAGGACAAACTCAGTGGAAGAAGCATCCCTAAGAACAAGTCACTCCATTTTTAAGCAAGGGCACAGAGAAAACAACCCAGTGTTGCTCACTTTGCTGATGAGCTGAGCAGCGCAGGCAGATCTACCCACGGGGACCTTGGATCTCCCGCACTGCCACGCGTCTGCAGACAGCCCCACCTCCAGCTGGCTGCAAAACAAGAGGACAGAGCCTGGCAGCAAGGGCCACCAGAAAACACTCAGGAGAAACACCAGGAGAACAGAGGACCTGCAGGGGACATGTCTACAAATCAGAGGACCTCTGACCCAAGAAGCTTACAGGTCCCACACGGTCTTATGATGGAGAGCCAAAAACCCATTATAGCAGGGCCATGAAAGTAGATGAGGGAAGAGCAACCATTAGGTAGCTCCCGCTCAGTACTGCCAGATTCAGATCTGGGCCACCTTGAGCTCTTTGACTGTAATTAAAGGCCACAACTATAATATCAAATGATCAACTAGATCAACCAGAGAGGCACTTCTCCCACACCAACTGTAGCTGGAACTGACTCTAGTGCTAGAAGACATGGCCCAAAGCCCCCAAGAGTTTTCCCTACCCCTGCTACAATATGAGTGCCTCTGATTGCTACTCAGCTTTAGAAATCTCATTCTTCATGCTACACTTGCAAAGTGATTCAGCAAGAGGTTCCTTTCTACCCTCTGCACTATACCACACCATCCCAGATAAAGTTTGAGCACCACTTTTTCTTCCTGAAGATCATTTCCTCCATTCCTGGAGGAAAATTTATAAACATGAAGGGAAAAGCACTAACCAGAGCTATTTTCACACTGGTCAGATCACATTTAGGGTCCAAATACTTCTTTATCCCCTTTGGCTTTAGTAGCTAACGCCATTTCTAGCCTGCATTACGCACTGCAGATCCCACAGTATCTGAGTAACACAGCTCTCAAAATAGGAATCAGCTATGGCTGCATCTTACCTTTTTTATTTGATCCTCTTTTAGCTTTGTGAAATGGAAAGCTAGCAAGTGGATGGCAAACATTTTTCTTGAAGCAGATGGAGGAGTCAGTAGTGACAGAGCTGCTGTGAGGAACTCCCAAACGACACTTCTTTATTCACAAAGCTGGAGCTAGAGAAACTTCAGCTGAGGCATTTCCCTCAGGGTGAGATAGTGGAGATCCTGGGAAATTGAGTCCAGAAATAAATCCATCCAGTGTGATCGGTTCAATGATTAAACTTCTGCCTCTTTGTATCACACCCCCCCACACATCAACCCAAAGTCCCTCCCCTCCCCAGCTACACACTTCATTGTGCCAGAGCAGGCACCTGGAGAGCTGCCAAGCTAAAGGGGAGAAAAATCGATTTTGTTACTGCCCCTCTTGGGAATTGTTACCACTTCGCAGTGGAGTTGCTACGCAGCCTGCCCTGCTTCGCCCTGCTTCCTTCCCGGGGGAGGGGGCTGACAAGCTCCCACCAGCACAGAGTGCAACCAAGTGCTGCAGGGATTCTGGGAAGTTAAGAGAGGATTTTCAGAGTTTTCTTCCCTCTGCTCAGTGGGACAAGCTCTCCTGCATGAATTAACTCTGCTCTAGTTGCACACAGCGCACCCTTATCTGCAGCTTTTTTCCAATTAAGCCTCAGCCGTGTAAAGCACGAGGAGACACAGGGATCCCTGCCCCCAGCCCAAATACCTCTTGCGCAATTCCCAGCACAGAGGTTTTGTACAGACTTTTTCTCCTTTCACCTCCCCTGAAGACAATGTTTCAGATCAGTGCAGATCCTCAGTGTTGCAAAACCTGGGGAGGGGACAGATTTACCTGGCAGCCAGCAGGGTTGGCAGCAGACTGCCTAACTGGATAGATGAACTGGCAGCACAGAGTGCTACAGCAAGAGCTGCTTCCTTACACCATCAGGGGTGAATCTGACACAGCCTTTATTCTCTCCAAGGTTCATTCTGAGTACATGAGTGTTTCCAGGATTTTGTCATTGTAACAAGTGATATGGACTATGGAAACATTATCCAAAGGAAACTGCGTGAAGGAGAGAAACATAAAAGAAAAGCAGAACAACAAAAGGCATTCTCACGGGTGATTAGCGGCTCACTCTCCAGCTACACATAACACACTGTTTCCCCCAATTACTGCTCAGTATTTCAGCTAGAACTGAGCACACTAACTCCACTGGCAGATAATTGCCATCCAAACATTCGCAGAGCAAGATTACAATTAAAAATTATTTCGATAAATTATGAAAACAGCCTTGAGACAGGGGGAGAAGGAGGAGATGGAAAGGCTAGGGGGCTTGCCAAGTAATAAAAGGGAACACCAAGAACTACTGAGCACAAGTAGAAAATTGTCTACACAGATTAAGAGCAGGGCAGGAGTCAGGAGAAAAGGATCTCAGGCTACATCAATTCATAGCCTTAAGCAAACCCAACAATTTCATGCTATGATAAAAAAAGTACAGTTGCTCATTATGCTGGGCTGTGTGAACAGGAGTGTAATCCACAGACACATAAAACAACACTCAACTGCCTTCTCAGCACCAGACTCAGGAAGAGGGCTCTGCCCAGTCCTGGCAGCTACAGCACACCAAGAAGGCATGGATCAGGAGATAGCTCTGATGATCAGCAGCAGTTACAGGTTACACTTTTTTCAGCCTCTGAGTGAGTGAAATGAAATGAGAGAGGGAAAGAAACTCCCTCTGCAGACACATTATACAGAACCTCTGCTAGAAGAGGTTGAGGTCCTTTCTTTTTGCCTGATGTCTTGCATCAGGGATGAGCTCAGGACACTAAGAGATACTGTCAGCTCTATCTATTTATTTTCCACTATTCTAGAATAAGGGCAAAGCAGAGTGGCTGAGCAGTCCACAAATAGAGCTTGCTCTAAAATTAGGCCTTTGATCACCAAGAGAAAGGGGGAAAAGAAAGAAGAAAAAGGCCATGCTCCCAGCCAGAAAGCATGGTTCACTTCTCCTGTATTCATCCTTTAATAACTGCTGGCTCCCAGAGGGACTGTCTCTTTCCTCATTGTTTACCCATGCCACCCGAGTCACAACCCCTCTGGCCAGCAAAATTGAAAACATCACCTTTCAAGCTCCATCCCACTTTGATCCAGAGCTCATTGTGTCTGTAATACAGTAGATTTATTTCTCATTCTCTCTTTTCTTTCTTTCTCTACCAGATGCCACTGGAAAAGGGTCTCCAAGAACAAAATGGTACCCAACTGTTCTGCAAGCTCTGTTAAATACCTGACATGTCCGAATCACTGCAGAACTCGTTCCCTCATCCCTGCTGCATCCTAGCTTCAGGCAGGCTGTTGTGCAAGAAAAGACAAGACACTATCTCATTTCCAGTCCAATGCATTAATGGCCCAATATCCAAATACTCTACAACCATTTTGTATTGTATTCTGGCCAGTACAAGGGAAACAATCCAGGACCAAGTGATTAGCTCCAACTGTATTCAGCTCAGAGGCTTGAGGCAGTGTTGCTTTTCCCTGTTACAACTGCACTAAATAAAAGTTACTCACAAACCCTCTCTACCCCCTTTGCAAAGGCCAACAAGACTTCAGAGTTATATATACACCTTTCTCTACTTCCTTCTACAAGACACAATGGAGAATCCTGAGGAGGCTGGTGCTCATGTAGCCCACCCACCTCCCACAGCCTTGCAGCCAAAGGCCTCTGGAGAAAACGAGTTCACAGCTACAACAGGGAAATTCAGATAAATGCCTGAGTAGCTCAGCTGAACATACACCAGTTACCTCCAGAAAGAAGTGCCATATTAATAAGCATCTTATTGCTGGAGAAGCACAACCATCTTTGGTGAGGTATCAGAGGCAGTGGCAACACTTGTTGCTGAGTGTGGCACCCAGGTTAATGAGAAGATAGCTGACAAGGCTACAGGTGAGTCATCAGGAGAAATCTTTCTTTGTTATAGTTTATGCTTCCAAGACCAACCCTTAGAACATGTTTCCCCTCTCAGTAGCAGCAGCTTTGTTTCCCATTGTATTCCCACAAGCTCATCAAAACTCAGAACAGAAAGAGGATCCCCCTGCAAAACCAATAAACTTCCAAACACCTGTAACTTGAATGCTTGAAACTAATCTGGAAATCGGAACACTTGAACCAAACAGTTTGGCAACTGTGATTCCCACATCAAGTGAACAGTGTTGATGCTGTTTAAAAAGTTTGGGCACAGCCCCATGAAGAAGAGCAAGAGACCATTCAATCCCTCCCCCAGGGGCTTGCTTGCCCAGGGCATGTTAAAAATGTGCAGCTGGCAGAGTTGTGCACCACACCAGTCCGGATTGTACCGCATGGGACCAATCTGGCAGCCATTCCAATGGGAGTCAATGACAGCCACACCATTAGCCCAGAAGAAAAGAAAACTTGCATAAAAAGTCAGCCTGGAAACGCCTGAATAAACTTCAGAGCTCTTAAAACAGTTACTATGGAGTCACTATGGAAACAAGTAATGAGTTAAGCCAAGTGCTAATCTCAGCAAAATACAAAAAAGAATGCTTATAGTCATTTAGCTTCCTTATTGCAAGGCTTGCTGCTCAAATACAAGGCTGGCTTAATACCCCAAAGTCCCAGCCACTCTTTCCTTGCTCAAAAATATACACTAGGACGCAGCTTTGCATACAATTAAAGGATAAGTTTATCAAAACAGATTAGCAGCAAAGTACAGTAGCAATGTGAGTCTCTGCAGCTCAACCCCACACTCACTGGGAGAGAGAAAACAGAGGAGTCATCCCTGCACAAGGGTGATTTTCAACAGAGGTCTGCAGATTCAGCAAGGAGTTTGCAGTCCAAGAGGTAAGTGGACAAACACCAATGTCAAAACCTGTCCTCAGGCTTCAGCAGCTACAACTTCCCTTTGAGTGTGTGTCAAATGCAAAGGACACAGGGAGGCAACTGACACAGCTCCATCAGGTAATCCACATCACACAAGATATCTGGAATATATTTGTAAGGGTTAATTGCAAGCTTACATTCTGTGCAAGTCATGTTGCTGTTAAGCAAAGGAGAATTACTCAGCTGCTAAGGGGAAAATCCACAACATTCCCATGGCCATTGCCACACACAGGTAGCTGCTTGGTTTTTCCTTGGGGGAGGAAAGAAAGATTCAGCTCTGCAGGGGAAGGACCTAAAACTTTCCCTCCCCACCAGTCTGGCACTGAAATCAGCAAGAGATCATGTGGACTAGAAATATTTAGGCACTGCTTGCTTTTTAATACAGAATGGGGAAAGATACATGAAATACACTGCAAACAGCTGTTAAAAACATGATTCAAACTGCTGCAGACTTGTTCCTTCACAGCAGCTTAAAGGAGTGATACTAGGAAGAAGCAAAGGGGATTCAGAGCAAACTTTCAACCTACAGAAATGCGGTTAATCATTTTAGAAAGTCAGGTATTTGATACAGTGAAATTCAATCTGGCTTGCACAAATATCCTAATGTGAACACAAGCAAGATCTGCAGACTTGTATATAGCCTGCCCCAGAATATGGATGCTGCAGCATTATTCTCAGACAGCTCCAGCAACAAGTCCCAGCACTGAAACCCTTTGCTGTGAATACACAGCAGTTTCGGAATCTGATTCTTTCAACTCTCCAGGATCCCTGCTGGAAGCATAAAGCTGCTCACACCAAAACCAAGTGACAGAGCATCAGCATGTGTATGAAAGAGGCACTGCCTGGTGCTGTGCTGCCTTAAGCATTATTCAGTGACACTACATCAGGAGAATTAGTCCTTTACCCAAAAACTTAGTTCCAACAAATTAAATCTTTCTGCAGGTGGTAAGCACCTACCTCTTCCAACATATGATAAAATAGGTCTGTAGAAATACTACTGGCACAAATATCAACCCACAAGCTGTTATTTAAACTATAAGCTGTCATGTGAGCTTAAGTAAAGTACTTTACATCTCCTCTCAAAATTCAAATATCACAAACTGGCACGTGAAGAAAAAAACATTTATGAAGTGCAACATAATAGAATAATTTGTATGCAACTGAATTAGGAAAGTCAAGGAGAAACAGACATTTGACTTTCTCAAATGTAAATAAATTATATTTACGCCTCTAACATCTCTTCCTATCCTCCAAAAATCTTAATCCAGCTTTGTTGTCTCCTGCCAAACTTTGCCTGAATCAGCATGATGAGCTTTTCCTAGGAGAAAGAATACAATTTAAACAGCAAGGACAGATTTTGCTTTGTTCCAGTAATTATCCCTCAGATGACAGGATTCATCAAAAATTCCTGTGGCTAGAATTTTATCATACCCCAACGAATTTACACACATGCATTCCCCCTCCTTCCACATTTTCACAGGACACAAAGTTTAGAGGTTCATGACTCCTATCACCACCCTGACCCAATCTCCTGCCAGATGGTTCATTACTTGCTTGTTATCTGTTGTTCAACTCTGCCCTTTGGCAAGGGGTGGAGTGAGTAGCTAATTGATACCAGTGGAACAGCTGACATTTATTAATGATGTGAGGATACCCTGCAAGAAGACAGCAAGTTCAAATTTTCACACAGCAGCAGATCATACACTTACTCTGAACACCATGACTGGGAAAGTGTACAGCTGACTGGTTAAAGCAAACCTATGGCCTCTGAGCTTTAAAGAGTCCACTTCTCCAAGTGCTTCACATAACTGGTCATGGGAGAAGGAAAAACATCAAGGAGCTGGAGCAGCGTAAACATGAAATGCCAGAGTAGTTATTAAAATAGTATTTTATTGATGAATAAAAACTAAAGAGAATTAGGACATGGTTCTATTTTTTCTTTCTCCCCATTTGCTTTGAACTATTATGATCATCTCTTTTTGAACCAAGGCCATATCTACCATTCCTGTGCTGATCCTGCCACTCACTCTCCAGCTGTCTCAGCATTTCTTGTGTTAGAAGTCCCTCCCGCAGCAGTCTGTTGGCAAGAGATCCACGTCCATGGCTTTTCAGGTCCTCCTGCCTCGTAGCAGACTGATAGGCTTTCAAGTTCTTTGCTCTTCTTTCTCCTGGAGCCTCCACTGCAATAGAGAGTGCCTCTGTGGATTTTGCACCATGATGGACTGAAACCACCCCAGTATCCCTCTTAGTCCTTGAAAGAGGAAAGTCCTCTGACACAACTTCTGCTGTGCCAGGAACAGCCGCAGACTGCGAAGCTCGGATCAGCTTTGTGATGTTGCAGACACCAACTTGTATAATGTCATCCAGTTTTTTCTGAATATCCCTGACAAGGGCAGCATCAGGGAACATATCCATGAAGCGGTAACTGAAAAGAGGCAAAACAACACACAGTTAAACCTTTTCACTGGAACAGAAATGAGATGCATACTGTGTAAACTGGGAAAAAAAATCATTACATGTTGCATTGGAACATATTAGTTACATAGAGCTACATACTTTAAGTGGCATTTCAGCAGCTCCAGTCCAGGATCATCTTGCTTCTAACCTTCTCTCTTTGTCAGTCACAAACTGTTCTCTGCAGAAGCTATGCTCCCACAACAAAGCTACATCTGCAATTGTCAAGAGCCTCTAAAGGGCTGAAGGAGGACATACTACGCACACACGGGCTTGAAGACACTGCTTTTCTAGGAGTGTAAGTCACAGATACTAGAAAAATTGAAAAATCATTTTCAAGCACAAAGCAAATACCTTAACCACAGATAGAGGTCAAAAACGTCATGAACAGCTTCAAGGTGTACAAGTTCTTTGATGTTCTTGGGAGCGTCTAATGGCCATTTGGTGTGCCGACAGAGCCAGTCAAAGGTCAGAGGCTCATTTCTACTGAACTGTCTGGCAAACTGGAAAACAAACAGATTCAGTCAGGAAAGAAGACATTCCAAATGAGTTCAGTTCTCTTGAGTCTGTATACATAGAATACTCCAGAAGATACCCACTTTGTTTTACACAGCCCAAATACCACACATTCTTTGACTTAATTATTCAACACAGGAGTCACCTCTCCTTTCCAGGGCCCCATTAACACAATTTGTTCACAGGCCATACACAGAGTTAAGCAACAAAAGTACAGAGCTATCCAGAAAAGCATAACAGTGAAGGCATATGATTTCATCTAGCAAAGCAGTTGGACTTTGTCTTTTCTTTTTCCTCCTCCTATTCAGTTAATGATCTTGTTTCACATTCTCCAGGGTTGAGAAAAAGTTAAGTATGTTCCCTGACTTAGGAAACACACTAGTCACAATCCAAACAGATTAATTTGCACTAGAAAGCAGCCCTTCTAAAACCTAGAGGTCTCAGCTCTTCTACCAAGAGATAAACAAGACACATAAGATTGAAATTTAACATTTTCAGAATAACTGCTTTCTAGCTGGCTGATACTAGAAGTTTCTGGTTGGTTGGTTGATTGGTTGGGTTTTTTTTTGTGAGGAATGGGACTTAAGTTCACACAGGCACTCACAACAGCTTAATCTCCCTCTGACATCACATTATGCCCCTCTGCAGCTTCATTACTTGTGGTCTAAATGCTCAGAATTTTCTTAATGAAGCCCAATTTTAACTCTTTAAATCAATAACTCAATTTTTAAAGAAGATTACAAGTCTAATGTCTGTGACATGAGGGCACCACATCACTTTCCTTTTTACACTCTTCTATTAAAAACGTTTCATGTAGTCTCTAAAAGGGGACAAAGGCAATGCTAACAAAGTAACGGTCCAGAACAAAATTACTAATCCTGAAAAAACTGAAATCAGCTGACTACAAATTCCTCAAAATAATCACTGCAGAGGCACAGTGGAAAATAGTTCATTCAAGCCTGAAAAGTAAAATGACATAAGCCTGAGAGCAACTTAGAGCTCTGTATTTTCTGAGGGTCTAATTCTATGTAACTGCATTATAACATCAGCAATCACACTTAATCCCACATTCTTTTCTGTTGTTGACAAGCTAACACCCTGAAGCAGCAGTATCTTAGGCTTTAAGGACTACTTTTAGACACTCTTTAGTGCAAAGCTTAACAATGCACAAGTGACTATATAACACAATTATGATCTCTCCCAGATCAAAGATCACCTGCAAGGCAAGCTACAGGATTCTCTGAGGCAAACAGGAAAAGCAGCTATCCAAACTTTGATTTACATCACAAAATGAGAACCAGTTTTCAGAAGTTAAAAGCTTTGGCCCAAAAAAATGAAAGGCAAAGAATGCAATTAAAATACATATACAGCTATTTTATATTATTGCCTGTGAGCACTTTCAGAATGCTCTCAAATGCTCTAATAACAAACCCCACAATAAATATAGCAGCTTGATGCAGTCTCAGTGTACCAATACCTGCTTGCTCCAATAGAAATACCACATTCTTTTGAAGAAAAAAAACCCCAAACCCAAACTGACCTTCAATAACATGGTACAGACAAAAGGCTCTTTTCTGTTCAAGGGTGCAGTGCAGAAGACGTATCGTGATCGTAAATTTAGTGGAATGTGTTGAATCATATCTGCTATAAATTTAAAGTCATCAATATTGCAGACAAAGTAAAGCCCATCCACTTGTGAGAGGCTCACAAAAATATCCTGTGAAAACATAAGCAAATGAAGAGGATGTTATTAGAGGAGAGGGCTGTTAAAACTCTGTATTACCAAACATAAAAATGATTTAGTTTCAAAGACTAGTTATACAGAACGAACAGCTAAAAATACCAAATTTAAACAGAGTAATAAAAAAGGGGACAGAGAAGCACCCTACTATTTTAACAGGATTTTCTTTAAATTCTCTATCATAGGATCAGAGAAGAAGACATAATGCACTGTACTTTATTTAAGCATTTCCAACTAGTCTCTTAAGTAACAATGCTCTGGAGATGGACATTTTAGTTACAAAAGAGCAGCATCACAGAAACCAGCTACAAAAAGCCAATTTAACAGCATAAAATTCAATAACTGAGCTATTTTTAGCCCATTGTCAGGAACAGATCTATTCTAGGAAGAAATAAATACAGTATTTCAAGAGAGGAGTTGAAGGAATACCTGCCACATACCCAAGGTTTGGAGAAACAGGAGATGCTACTGCACATCACAGGGAATTGTTATGGGTCCCCTAAATTATTTCTCTAGTGTAAACATTTGAAATATTTTAAGGAAAAAAAACTCTAATTCTGCTCTCCAGCTAATGATGAGATCAGGTAGATCCCACAAAATCTGTTTTCTCTAAGCTAAGCAGACACTGAGAACAGTGTGGATCATAAAGCCCACAGAAATAGGAAAACAAAAATCAGGTAGCTCTCAGATGTACAGAAATCTGACATGAGTAGACCAGTTTCCCAGGAGGTTTCACATAAATCTATCAATCTCTTAAGTATTTTCAGCCTCAGGCCAGAAGTCCACATTTAAAATAAATTTAAATACATTAAATTAAATGTATTTTTAAATTTAATACAAATTTAAAGTTTATTATAACATCAAAAAGTTAAGCATTCTGAGTATATCTGCAATTGCTGCTATGGCAGAGACAAGAATCCAACTGACAAAAGATACACACGTGGCTGTGTATTAGGTTCTGAAAGCGTATGTTTGTACAAAAGCAACAAATTTTAAAGCAGAAGCTAATATTTTGATCATGCTTACAATTAGATTGGATAGAGTAGCATCAGGGAGATGATAGGCAAACATCTCTATCTGCTCAGGAGTAGGATGTAGGCCAGCTGCCTAAAGGGAAAATAAAGACAAAAATTTCCATTCTCAACACTGTTCTTAAGTTAGTGCATCAGAGTAAAATCTTGAAAGACAAGCTGCAAGAAACCAAAGCACCCCACAGAGTCCAGTTTATTTAGCACACTTACCTGGAACATAAGAACTTTTGTGTTTAAGCTTTTAATTGTTACAAGAGCAGCTTTAGTACAAATGAAATCTTGCAAGCCTCCACATAGGACATATATTCCAAGTCACTCCAGCATGACACAATCCATTTTTATTATTAACTTGTAAACAAACACAAAATCAGAAGACAGTGAAGTGGCTCCAGAGTACATCTGGACAAACGATGTACTGAGTCTCTCACCTTCACAGGGCGCACAGAATCACTCAAAATCTCCTTCAGCTGCCTGAGGTCCTCATGATGCATTGTGGTGACCTCTCCTTGTTTGAAGGATGAGCCATAACGTCCAGCTCTGCCTGCAATTTGGAGGGCCTGAGAGGTTGTAATGGAGTCTATTTCCTTTTCTCCCTTCTCATTGACAGTTGGCTTTACTATAGAGTTAAAAATGATTCTTCTTATACACCTGAAATATTTGAACAAAACCAAAGAGGAATCCTTTTTTTGCAGATTATTTCCAATATACGACCTACTACAGAAGAATTAAAGCTGTTTTGTTTCGAGCTTTTTTCCCCCCTCTATAAATTAAGGAACTACAGATACTACTTACGGACACAACATATTCAAAAGGGCAGCATAAGATTACTGGTTAGGTGCAGGAGAATCATCATCTCTACATACATCAAGTGTGTTCTGTTAGGTCTCAATCTATTCATCATCATCATCTGCCTCAGCTGTTTAAAGCAATGTGACTGCACTGCCTTCAGCAACTAAATACGTATGAAACTGGACAGGACTTGCTCTGCATTTCAGAAATACAAGAGACTGACACTGACAACCTAGCACATCTGACTCCAGTGAATCAAAAGGATCATACAGAATTAGGCCAAGTGAACCATTTAGTTCTTAGAATCAAGTTTCAGTATTAAAGCTTAGTTCTGTTCTACCTAATCAAATTGATCAGTACTTCAGAATTAAGATATATGCACTGTGTTATCTAGACATAGCAGATATCTAGCCAGATTAGAAACAAGTGATTCAATTAAGGCAGGGATCACACCTGCAAATAAAGTATTTTAAAATGTCATACCATAACCTGCTCCAGGTACTTACAAATTCAGTCCCATTCCAATTGCATCTGTAGCAACTAAAATTTTGCATGGATCATTAGGATCATTGAATTTCTTTGCCTGTTCAAGTTTTGTTCCTAAAAAACAGAATGACAAAACATTTTACATTGTCTTTCTTTTGTAAAAGGTTGCTATGCATCACTAAGCCTGATACCTTTAATAGGCTGAGAAAAAAAAAGTAAATTGGTATTTGGCCGTTGTTGGGGGAAAGGGGCAGGAAGGATTTAAATCATTCCTAGAGCTGTGGATAGACTCCATTTAATTACATCTGTCTGAAGATCAATATTAAGTACATAATCAAGGTCTAATCCCAAGATTAGAACGCCAGTCAATGAAAGTTGATTACTTTCTCTAACTATATATAGATGCAGAACTAGGAAAACCTGCTTCAATTGAGAAGTATTTCTAAGAAAGCAGCAAGAAGCAGAACATTCCCTTAAAAAAGAAAAGGAGGAGTGGCTTTACCTGGTGGCAGGCTGCCATAGATGACAGCACATTCTAATCCTCTGGCTTCAATCTGTCGGCTGACAGAATAAATGTCATTCTTGCTGAAACAGACAATGCAGTCCCCGGGACGGAGGTTATCTAAAGATTCTAAGGCATAATCCAGCACAGTGAGAGGAGTGAGTCTCTCGTAGTTTCGGACCTGGAATCAAAGGAGTTGTCAAAGATCATGTTTTTAACTAAAAAATTTCTACTCCACCACAAACAGACATATAAAACTACAGCTAATTCACTATAAAATGATGCAGGCTGGACTTTCTTAGGATCAAATTTGATGATTTTAAATACTCCTCACAAAGTAATCTTCCTTCTTCCCAAGTTAAAAAAACCATATTTACGACAGTGAAGTTGGGTTTCAGAGACTTTTCAATCACTTTCTTCTGGAGGTATTAGCTGGCTTAACTCCTTTCCTCACCATAACAAGAGTAACTCAACAGATCCAGTAACCTCTGCAAACATGAGGGCACTGTGCCCTCCAGGAAGAATGGAACTGTAAAGAAAGCTCCTAAATAGCTGTAGCATTCCCTGAGGATAACTCAGCAAAGCACTGATCTTCTTTAAGTAAAACATTATCACTATAAGAGAAAAAAAACAAACAAAATATACACACAAAAAAACCAAACACCACAAAAACCAACTGCACTACATCTCCTTTAGTTTAAAGGAATTGAGAAACATTTTAACAAGAATAATTTTGATCAGTGATACCCCCAAAAGATGCTAAATTTTTGCTTGTTTTCCAGCACAGAGAACCTGCTGTTCTTTACAAAATTAAAAAGCTTACTTCAACTTCCTCCCCTGTAGTGAACATGAGCTCTGTCACCAAGTCAACAGCAGCAGCCTCTCCACAAACATGGATTTCTTCTGCACAGAGTCCTGAACAGGACCCAAGGAAATAAAATGCAAAAAGTTACGTATTTATAAAGAAAAATAGCTTTAGCTGACTAAAGTTACCCAACAATTACATTTTGCTTGCTAAACACATCCATGAGGACTGTATTTCACCTCCTTCACCACCCTAAATCGGTATCTAAAGTCTCTCCCGTAATACACTACTTCAGAGCTGCTCTTGATCTCAATCAGTAATTCGCTCCTGAAAATCCATTAGTATGATAATCAGAGTAGCTAATACCTTGTCAAAACCTCTCAGCCAAAACAAGCAGTACCCTAAAATAAAACAGGAAAGTGTGACTAGTCATGCTGTACCCACTTATGACTATACTAACTGCTAAGCTTGAATGTAATGTACCATTTATAGTCACATTAAACTAATTCACTCTCAACACAAAGCAGCTTACCTAGAAGGGCTCTTGTCCAAGCCCACCCTCTGGCAGGATCTCTGATCATCTGAATTTCATCAATCACAGCAACTTCATCTTAAAACAAAAAAGAAAATTATGATGCACCAAGGAAGAGTATCTGGAACAGCAATACCATACCATACATACAGGAAGGAACTTGAAGGTTCTCTAAAAAAGGCTGCTCAAATCACCAAAAAGCTATTCTGAGATAATGCAGGTTTGATCAACACAGTTCAGAAATTGTTCAAATAAGAGCAAAAAGGACTAGTGCAGCTACTTCAGTGTCCAAGCAATAACACACATAAAGATACCACAGATAAGACTGAAACAATTATGTATACATACAAGGTGTATTAATGCTGCACATTTCAATGGTACAAGCAATATGAGGAGCTTGTCTGGCATCTTCACTGGCATAGACACGTTCTTCTCCTGTCACCAAGTCACATGGCACATTCTAAAGGAAATCAGAAAACTCATGTTAAGTTTCTTTAATACAACAGAATCCCTTTACAAAAGGGGAAAAAACCCAGTTTCTTAAAGTAGCTTCTAAGACAGTATAATGGAAGCTTGCCAGAAAATAACTACTCAGCATTTTGAGACTTGTGCCCTGTATTTAAGTCCTATCAGGCTGAAGGGTATAAACAAGAGGTAGTATCTACAATTAGGTGCCCTCCCCTACTCCTGCAGGAGATGAACTCTTCCTCTGAGTATTTCAGAGCTGCCACATCTGCAACAAAAATATCAGAAGAGCTGTTGTACAAGGGGCTCATTAAGCAAGGTCCAGCCATGAACAAGCCTTGCAAGCTCCAGTTTCCTTCGGTTCATTTGGTGATTGCACTGTTGGGTGTCTTACCTGCTGCCTTACACTCACACAGCAGGAGTTCATGAGGACTAGCAGTGAGACAGCAGGGGCCACCACCCTCTGTCAGCTCACTGAATCTCAGGCAGATGGCTGCTCCTTTCCTAACTACAGCCACCTGAAGAGGCACACAAGAAGGAGGCCTGTTTAAGCCTCAAGGGCTATGTATGATCCATAAGCTGCAAAGTAACAAATCACCACACGCACTAAACACATGGAAAAAAAGTTAAGTAACTCCACTAGCAAGGAACATCAATACATGGTATCCACATTCACTATGCAGTGCACACATTACAGGCATCTCCTAGGACAAGCCAATCTTTCTTACATGTTCCTTTGATAAACCAATAATAGAATTACAAATTCTGTATCACATATATCAAAAAAAGAGAAATCACAAAGGTCATCTGGTAAACAATACTGTGCATTCACACTATGCTGCATTAACATGTGATGTGTTACTGTAATGTTTCAGAACTGGTGGGGTTCTATCCAGCTGGAAACACAGGAGTGAGGGGCCTTCAAAAAGAGAAGCTGGAAGTAACAAAAAGAAGTACTAATGAAAGCTTCCTCTAGGGACCTGATACAGGACACTGCTCTCCAGCTCAACACACCCTAAGCTGCAGAACATTCTATTAGATGGTTGAGTGAAATATATTTAAACATTGAAGCAGAAGGTTGAGGGGTATTAACACAAGGGTAATTTCTTGTGTGCCAGCTCAAATAAATGTCACAGGCAAAAGAAGCCACTGTTTCCTCCACTGAAAAAGCTAACAGTAGAATCTAGCTAAATCCAGAGAAGGAATAACTACAGGAAAATGGAGGCAGGTTACAAAGATGACTATACAGCATGTACTTGGGGCAAAGTGATGTTCCATTCTGCATGCCTGAAACAGAAATGCACAACTGGTATGCATGTGAGCTGACACTACTGCAAAGCAAAAGCACACTGTTTCATCGACCACCTTAAGCAACTACAGCTCTTCACAAACATGCATTCATGAGACTGTTCCAGCACTAAGGATGTAGGTAAGTAATACAACATACTGACAGCATCATTACTCTTTTGGAAGATCTCATGAGCCAGAAGTTTTAGTGGACCACAGTATATTCCAGATTTTGCTGACAAAAATCTCTGGATAGCATGGTAAGTTTTTCCACTGTTTGTAGGACCAGCATGGAATATTATCTTTCTCTGAATAGCCCTGGCATCTGGATACCTAAAACATACACAAAGAAGCAGATCTGTTGAACATTTGTCTAGCTTTCTGGATACTGATTCAGGGGAAACTGCAAATCAGCTTAAACATTTACTTATAAATAGACCTTTTCATGTGTGCTGAAAGCAGAAAGATCAAGTTCTTAAATACAGTATAAAGAAGTCACTGTGTCTTACACATTCATCTAAATCATACAATGCTTTCAAAAGATTTAGAGTGGAATTTATACATTGTGTTCAAAATAATTCTTATTACTGTCATCTCTCTCCCTGGGTATGTTAACACTTCAATGTTTTGGTGTGCTACCTCCTAAATAGACAAGAGTTACAAGACAGCTTTCTGGAAAGGCAATACCAACTCAGCAACTGTCACAGTTAATATAATCTTATTCTCCCTTCAATTGATTGAAATAGATCTTACAGCAAAGATAAGAGTAAAAACAGAGAAACAGAACTGAAAATATAGTGCAATAGTATATCATAAAGCTTAAGTGCACAGACTATGAAATTGTCTGACAGTAAGAACAGAACACACTGCAACCACAAAGACACTGACCAGTTGGGTGGCAGTCTCAAATCACTGATCTTGCGCAGATCATCCATACAGTCCAGCATAGGAAAGATCTGCTTGGCATGCCTCAGGAAAAAGGGAAAGAGATCATCCACGTGACCTAGAAGACAAACCTCTTTAAGAAAATGTGCAGGTTTCTCTGAAAGTGTGGATCTTCATAATAAACTTTTTAAAAAAACATCTCCTACTTCTGCCACACTTGTGCAATTCTTTTAGTTTGCAGCTTCCCTAAGCTAGTAAGACTTGAGGTGCTGGATCAAAATTGTGAGTCTCCAATCCCTAGGTGAGAAAACAAAAACAGAAAGATGAACTCAAAAGAAAAATCCAGGTTCAATCTTCTGAATGTTTGCAGAGTCAGAGATGGCCTTAAAGGTCTCCTTTCAGATCACACTCCAACAATCTCCAAGAACTATCTGGATCTAAAAACTGCTGTTATCAAACACACACATACCCACCCTAACCACACCACCACCATCCCAAAAAAGTGCAGTGTTTTAGCTTTGGTTTGGGTTTTTTTTCTTAAAATTGAGAATCAATATTCAATGAATCAAAACTTGGGAAAAAATAACTTAAAAACTGTACTATTCTGTTATCATCTTTAGCTGAGTTTTGCTTGTACAAAGAACTTCAAAACTGCCACAATAAAAATCCTTTTACGCTCCTATACATGTGAGTATAGAAGGCATAAGTAAACAATGCTCATATGTAAGTAAATAAGGAGTGGAAGTGAGAAAATCATTTGGAAGATTTTATGCACAAATAACATAAA
The DNA here is from genome assembly GCA_013396975.1 of Bucco capensis. Lineage (NCBI taxonomy): Eukaryota > Metazoa > Chordata > Aves > Piciformes > Bucconidae > Bucco > Bucco capensis. Next base: position 38,987 of record VWZO01009774.1, read on the forward strand.
AAGACACTTTACATTTCCTATGTTGGTAAACATTTAAAAATCTACATATTTACATTTTAAGACAAAACTAATGGCTACTATAATCTTTAAATTACCACTGTTAAAACCACACTTGATATGTCAAAGTCCTGCAGCTCAAACAGTGGAGAAGACTGCTTCTGCTGCTAGCAGCTAGTATCACCTCTTAGCTAAGTGCTGCTGATTACAACACATGATGCAGGAAGCAAGCAAACACCACTCCCTTCTGTTAGTGCCACATGGAAACAGCACAGTCACAGAGCTGTATTCCCAAGTCCTTGGAGCCACCTAGCCAGGAGAAAGCTCTCAAAGTGCCCCCTAGTGACTACTGGATTTTTAAGTGATGAAGAAAATGGAACAGTAATTGTTTCATTTCAACAACGAACAGATGCTATAAAACAACAGGCTACTTCTTCCTGAGACCTCTACCTCTTTTGTTGCCACTTCAGAAGATTTAAGGGCAGGACACTTCACAGGATGGGCACAAATGCTCTTTAACCTCTTTTACAGCTACTAATGGGGCCACAGATACATAGGTAGGTATAGACATCAAAAACAAGGGAAAAAAATGTGTATTTTATTTTACAAGCACTCTAGATACTTGCCTGCACCACAGCATATATCATTGAGAATAATATGCAAATCAGCACTCACAGAACTGGATTCCATGATATACTTCCTAAAGCTTACAAATGCTTGGTGAAACAGGCGGGCTGCAAGAAAAAGAAAAAAGGGAATGTGACTGGGATCACAAAACCATATTTTGTAAACACCCAACAAAACACTGAAGCAGTCCATTAAAAACCTATACCTTACAGAATGTTTTCTTACCATCTAATCCATTTTCTGCTCCTAGTCTTTGGATTTCTTTCCTTTTGTAGAACTTATTTAAGTTTTTTAGAACTTCACCTGTAAGAAAAGAATAACTATTTTTCAGTTTGCTCAAAATGAAATCATATTCACATGGCCCAAAGATCACAGCTTATAGTCTCCTTACTCTGGAGAGAAGGAATGTTGCCCATGCTGAATAAACTCAAATGATCTCTCCCCTAAATTAAACACAATCAATGACTAAACCTGTTGCAGTAAAAGACAATCTTGAACTGCAGTAAAGCAAGACTTGTCATGAAGATAAGGTCAGTATTTGAGATATCTCTCTGGTACTTGACAGGAAAGCATAAAGGTGGGAACATGCAGCCAACATGTTATGGAACAAACTAATTAGGTTTTGGAGTGTTTTTTGTTTGCTTTTTGTCAGCACCCATCAAGAAACAGCAAGTTTTAATGTGAAAAGTAAATCTGCTATAACTACACAGTGACAGCTTTTACTAAGTATCCTGAGAGATCTTCTTCCCTCCACACTGCTTCCAAGACACACTCTCCAGAAAGATCAGGCAAACCAGATGCATGCATTATTTTTCCTATTTTGCAGGTTAAATAAAGGAGGAAAGAATAAAACTGAACAGTTTCTTCATATAGATCCCAAATTACTCAGATTTGTTTGTACAAAAATCTCTTATTATAAAGTTAATAAACCCTTTTCTTCCCCTAAAAGGCAAGTTCAAAGTTGCAACAAAACTGTATTTACTAATACACACTCTAAATTTAGTTCATTAAATGTTAGTTAAATCACAATGGCAAAAGTGTCCCCTTCTCCACCTACAGGAGCTCAGAAATTCACAATTATCTACCAAAAATCAGGAGCACCTATTCATAAACTTATGCATTCTTAAAATTCAAGTCTACAAACCCTGCATTGTAAAATGCTGGGACTGACATCCTTGGTTAGCCAGCACAAGTGAGCGCCAGCTAACTCTAACTCTCTGAAGTCTCTGCCATGACATGGAAATCCTCCCAAGAGATCAACCTTAAATTATTGAAAGAACAGAGAGAGCCCAATTTGCATAATGAAAACCATCAGGTGACAAAAATACAGCAAAGTTCAACTGTAAGAAAAACCAGCAGCACAAGAGCAGTTGGGTATATCTCATATCCTTGTATATGGTTACAGTAGCCTATTAATGGATAAACTCACAGTCTGAAATGTTCACAAAGCAATACTGTCAGCAGGCTTCTGTTCACTACACAGGCATCCAAGCTCTCATCAGAAGATGTTTAAGGGCGTGGAAATCAAGGACAGATTGGAAAACACAGCACTAAAAGAAAGCATGTGGCTAAATTCCCTTTAGAGCTTCCATAAGGAGTTATAACAGCACATCATCAGCCATGTAACTAAACTCACAAGCTACTGCCCTTACTACAAGATGGAAAGGTCAATGCCAGAGCACGTGTTACTATCCAAGGCAGCATGACACTGGGACCATCGAAGACCTCAACATCCAAGGTCATGATCCTCCCTAATCACAACTACTTGCCTTAGCAGTAAGGTAACATCAAAACAAAAACAAAGCTGGTGTTGCAGTCCAACAAGATAAGCCCAAATTCACTTTATCTAACTGCATATAGTACTAACAACTACAGCAACAGCTAACAATCAGGGTATATCCTCAGGAGATGTGTGTGTCCTGCCTCTACCATTACCCTTTTTACCATTCACTCCTGGTTTGACATTTCCCTTTCCTTACTATTTCATCACTCTACAACAGTACTTTAGCTCTTACTCCTCAATTACTTTGATTTCTCAGCAGCATTTTTTAAGATTTCATATGAAGAGACAGCCTGTCTCTGCAGTAAAGCTCAGAAGTCAAGCAGTTGGCCTCCAATGTATCAGATTCATTTCAGCCCTATTTGCAGGAAGACTCTCACTTATTTTCCTGTATCTGAGACAATAACAGACCATTTCAGTAAGCCTGTATGCTATCACTGAAGCAGCTGAGCTTCCCTCTGGAACTACCAGACTTCTATTGTCCAATTCAAGTGACCTTGTGCATCTAACTCACTTATTGAGACATCTCCTGTTTCTGATGTGTGAATTGCTGACAATGCTTTATCTTTCCTCACATTTCTCCTCAGTAAGTACAGCCCCATGATCTGACAACAAAAGCACAGAATTGACATTCAACATGACAACTGAGCATTAGGGCTCCAAATGAACAACTGTACCAAGGATTCTGTGAAGCTACATGGCACAAAACACTGATCTTTCATACAGTAGCTTTTTGCTTACATTTATTTTGAAATGGGTAATGGATCATCTCCACATCAGAAGGCCCACAGTCAACCCAAATCTAATTTGTGTTGTGCACTGACTTGGCAATGTTCAGGCCCACTACTGAAGATCACAAGGCCTGGTACCAATCTTTCCTCTCTCTGTACTGATGGCAGATCACTAACCTTTACAACATCTCTCTCCTCTGTCATTGCTCTTTACACTCCTTTCTTTTGATACTACATGCATGAGCAGACCTCTTGTTCCCATTCACTCTCCCAAGTGAAACATCACAGGTTTTTTGGTTTTGTTTTTTTAAATAACTGCTCCTTAGATATTTCACTATAAAGTGCTGATGTGTTACCTAGCCACTCAACAATTAGCTTGTCTGATAAGGCAATCATACAAGGGGCTTAGCAAACACCTACTTAGATCTTAAATATTTCCATCATACAGCAATTTCATGTTGTTCTATTGTTTCCCACAATACTGTGCATTTGGGCATTTCACATCATCATCACACAAATATATCAGAAACATTACTAATGTAAAAGCAATGAAAAGCTACAGAAAGACATATTCTGTCATAATCTCTGTAAGAAAAGCTCAAAAGCAAAGATCCTTCCAACCTACTCAACACACCAAAACTGAAAGCACACATCACTACTCATGAGGATCCACTTTTAATGAAGTCACAGAAAATAGATGCAGCTGTGAATGAATTCCACCACAGTCCATTAAGCAGCAGGTTTGTTATAAAAGCTCTGCAAAAGTGGCTTTGCAAAAGTAAGCTTCTAAAAAGTCCTTTTATACTGACAGTGTTTGACTGTCATGAAAACTATGAGCACTGTCTTTCATCAGCAAGTAACAAGCTAACATGATTCCCATTGCAATTATGTGCACTGTAAATAACCAAGTCTCTTCACAAGCTGTAATCAGAAAGCCTGTATATGTAATCCAGTTGAGTATTTCACAGCAGAATCTGACAGAGTATCTTTGTTCAAAATATCAAAAAAAAAAGATGGATAATACTGTGTGTGGTCAGAACCTGAGGGAGGAGTAGAAGAAGACTACTTCAGAAAGAATGGATGATATTTGCTACAGAGGATTTTATTCAGTTTCCTCTAACATTACTGATGGGCTTCAAAATACAAAAACTACTGACAGCAACCAAGAGAGCATCACCCTGATCACCTGGCTGCTATTCCTTGCAAGTCTCACATGAAAGAGCTTCAAGCTGTTTAAAATAGTTAATTTTCACCTGTAGGAACATAAATAGTTTTAGCCAATCTGTTCTTTTTCAACAAGTTAGTGGAGACCAAACAGAACATATACTTATATTCCCAGAGCATTTTCATTGAACCTTTTAAGAAATCTAACATAACTACTTATCTAATAAATGAGACAAGTGATGTACAAGTCAGATGCCACCACTCATTCATTGGTATCTGAGGAATGCACTACATCAGCCAACATTCAAAGCCAAGTCTGCAATCAACACAGATTTTTTGCATTACAGCTATTCAGAACTCCTCCTAGTTAGGTTTTCAGTTGTCAGGACCAGAAGTTCTTTTCCCCAAGGGTTCTGAATAAATTAAAATCACTTTCCCATGTTTACTATGCCTGAGACAATATGCCCCCAGAACACTTAATTAGGAGAACATATGAAGAAAAAAAGTTTATATTCTAAATGCTTTGGGATCACCAAACATCAAAAGGATCAAGGACTTGTTTCTTGTTTATCAAATCTTTAAAGATACTGTGCTGGCACAGGTAGATAAAATAAGGCCTTTCCTGAGCAGAAGACTGAACATGAAGAAAGTACAGTTTACAACTAAAGAAAAGGAAAAACTGAAAAAGCAGCTACAACTCACTCAATGGTTCTTGAGATGCATGTAAAGACATCAAAAAACAAAAGCATAAAGCATTTTTAAATACCAACAACAGAATTTCTTGTTTCCACTTAAATGTCAAAAATTAATGTTTCAAGTAAAACAACACGATACATACCTAGCAGACAGATAAAACAGAAACTTAAAACATTGTGAAAAATGTTATTTTACATCAAGACAGAAGTTCAAACTCCTATTCTGCTTCTGACAATCAGCAGCTCTCATAACACAGAGGGCACCGAAGCAGACACTTCTTGATGCAGCTTTCCCAGTTGATACACAGAATCCTACACTTCACATTTACTCATTCATCCTTTAAGATGCAGAAATCAAGAATACTCAAACAGACCTGCATTGTTCTAACTTAAACTTAGGTTTCTAAAACTGCTGGCCAATAACTAGAAATACTGAATACTTTGCCAGATCTTGATCTAAGCACATCCACACACAGACAATGCTCTTCTATCTATAACTCCAATATTTGAGAAAACTATTACTTCCAAGTTCAGATGCAGTTACAGTTTCGGAATGCCACAGGATTTCAGCCTAGCTGTGGGACTTGCCCTCACGCCAAGCACTGACTGCAATGTAATAGGGAGTGGAGGAAGTAGGCCGACCTTAATGGGTCTTGGTAAAGTCTTCACGGTTAGTTGTATGATCTCGCCTTTCAGCCCACTTTCACCTTCGCGGGCAGGGGCAGCTAAACCGGTCAGAGCCGCAAGGGAAAACTCCATGCCCTCAAAGAGATGTAACCCCAGAATACAACTCTAAAGCGAGCAGCAGGCCCCGTGGGGGAGGCCTACCCACCGGAGCCCGCCAATTCCTCTCAGGAGCACCCAGGTGCCGCGGCCCGAGAGACTAAAGTAGGCAGGAGCAGAGGGGCAGCTTTGGGTGCTGCCGGGAAAAGGGCGGGTAAGGCCCGCACCGCCCCTTCCCGCCACTGCCTCACGGCCGCTCGCACTCACCCTTGTCGAGGGGCCTCGTGAGCTCGGCTCCCACGTCTTCGTCAGCCCCATCGCCGACATGCTTCAGCGGCACGGGCACGAAAAGAGAAGTGTCGGGGGCGCGGGAGCTGCCGTCCCCGTTGACTGAAAAGGAAGATGAGGCGGCTGCGGCAGGGCGCAGGCGGGTGGTGGCGGCTCCGCCATGGCGGAGGACGAGCCCTCCGCGCGCCGGGAGCCGCAGCAACGGCCACGCGCAGCGCCTCATCCGCAGCGAAGGGCAGCAGCGGCGGCGCGCAGCTCTCCCGTCATCGCGCAGCGACCGGGTGCCCGCCCTCCGCCGCGCATGCGCAGCACCGCCCTCGGCGCAGCGCGCACTGGGGCGGGGAGGGCGGTAGAGGCACCGTGCCCGCCGTCCGTAAAGGGGAGCCCGAGGGCAGAGGCGCTGCGGCTGCCAATCAAAGACGAGGCAGAGGTTAGTGAGAATAGAGCGGGTTTAATAATTCCATGAGCAGCTTCAGTATGGTTCCCGTTTATTGTACATTGGTTGCACAAGTCTGAGGCTGGTTAAATACAATCAAGTTTTCAAAATCTCTTGGAATAATTTCCAGATTACATCATGCAAGTGACCATGAAAATATTTGGCTTTTACTTTATTCTTGAAGTTTCCGAACAGGCACTTACATGAGGGAGTTCAATTTGCTCTCCAAGATAATAATGGGCGTTAGAAGTACCCTAGCATAAAGTACACAGAGTCTTTGTCTGCTTTTATCAAAGTGCCACAGTAATAAAACAGTTCTTACAGAAATGTAATTCGATTATTGACTTACTCATAAAGTAAGGTTACCAATGACACTTGCACCAGAGTTGAGACGTCTTGGTTTAAAGGCCAAGTGAACTACAAGCGCAAGTAGCCTTCCACACAGCAGGCTCCATTTTACACCCAAGCCCCATGTCTCAGAACAGACTACACGCTCAGTTGTGAACAGATGACTGCTAACTCCTTTTAGCTATTTCTTCAAACACTAAATGAGTACGAGATGATTCAGAGACAAACAAATCTGCTGTGCTAGGCAAGCTTCTAACAGTTTTAAAGCTTGCCTGGCTCCAAAATACCTTTCCAGAAGACCACAAAAAGCTTGTTTGCCCTCATAACTAGGAAGAGGATGTCCTTTGAGGATGTTTCACCCCTCCTGTCAGGACAGTGAGGAGACAGACTGCAAAGACAGTGGTAGCACAAAGCCAGGAGTAAGCACATAGTTTCACGTATATGTAAAGTAATCAATGTTACCAGCATTTATTTCACCAGTTAAGAGATAATTATGTTCAGATATTTTACCCACTCACCACCTGAAGGTNTATATACATACTTGAATGTTTAACTGAAGAATGCTTTAGTAGTATGGTAAATGCAGCACTGCAAGATGAAGGAAGACAGTTGTAATGGGAATTTTGGCCTTCTTTTCCCACAGGCTGCTGCCATCTTTAACCTGCTGAAGCATCAGAAAGTTTTTCACCTTTTACCAGTTCACATTTCAGGTTGCTCAGCAGATGCTTGTGACTCTGGAGATTCAAATCGCTGGTGAAAGTTTGTTCGTTGTTTCCTCAGCTTCTCAGGAGCTTTTCTCCATAGAATTATTTCCTATTTGAGGAAGGAAACACTTTTGAAACCACCATTTACCAATTAAGCCAGCAGCATAAAGTACCTTGAATTCCTGGTAGGTTTTTTTCCAAAGTCTTCGCCTAACAAAACACAACCCCCAAAAAAACCCTTCCACCACAAAAACCCCTGCATCACCAGAACAGCACAGTACACATGGAAAGTAACAGAGAGATGACACAATTAAGTTTACACATTTAGATACTAACTGAACACTTTATCATTTTCGAGCAGTCACCTCTTCCCTCACAATGCTACTCCCAACTCTGACAGTACGAAAGCATTCAAGAAGTTCTCCTTAGTCCTCTTCTCAAAATCCAAAGTTCATCATAGCTACTGTATGCTCCAGTTACCTTTTGTTTTCCATGTTTTATAATACTGCCTTCTCTACTCTTTAAAAGGAGGATTCTGATCTCATCCACACAGCTTCATTCCAGTGAAACCTTTTGGTATTCCTTTCCTCAGCATGACCTCAACATTTGTTACTTTTTAAGTCAAATGTCTTCGCCCTTATTACAATTTTGAACCTGGTCTAATGCTAGAAGGGCAAAGCTATCTACAGTAGTTTAAGCAAGCAAGAAAAAAATGCACCTGCAACTCATGTAACTCACAAAGTGTTTTATCTGGAGATTCACAATGCAAGGCTGTGCTATGGCACTGAGCATCCCATGCTTTCTGAAACAGTCCCAGCAGCCCTCTTGGCTCCTTTTTGCAAGCTAACATTTTCTGTACAGTCTTTGCCTGCTTTATCAAAGTGCCACAGTAATAAAACAGTTCTTACACTTCCAATACACTTTGTCAGCAGAAATACTTAAGCCATACATGAAGCACAGGTGGCTTCCCATGTTCTGAATATTCAGAGCAGCATGTACAACAGCCCAGATCACTCTACAAAAAGATTCCTACAGCCCATACCTGCTGTTTGAAGTATCTTCTGTCTTCTTCATCCACAAGCACAAGATTTAAGAAGTACCTCACTGAGAATTTTTTATTCACATCCCTCATTGTTGGAGTTGGGTCATAGCCTGCTAAGAACAGTCTTATAGGAATTGATTCACCTTTAAAAAAAATAAAAAAAAATCAAAGTTTCAATTAGTTCTTTTACACTGGATGTCATTAATGCAGTTTCAGAACACATACAAAATAAGGGCAGTTTCCCCAAGCACTCTCTGTGTACCTTCCTTGGTTAAAGAAAAACTACAAGCAGAACACCAAAAAACATAACACTGAGCACAGAGGCAAGTGTGAAATCAAAAACAGGAAGACTTTCAGTGGAAGCACAGTAGCTAGGCAAGACAAAAGCAGCAGTATCTGGAACTCTCTAGTGCTGGTCTATACCACAGAGTCAGGTTTGAACAGAAGCAATAAGAGGACCAGTCACAGAATGTGGCAGTTGACCTGCAGTATCAGGAATGGAAAAGATCTTGTAAGAAATGGGCTTTTGAAGAACCTAGCCCAAATGCCTTAAAAACAGAAGCTTTTACTGTTGTGTTAATATATGTTACAAAATGGAGATTCTTTTGTTCTTTTTCCCTTTAGTCATCTTCTTGTTCCCAAAATCCCCTGAGAAAACCATTATCTCATCACCTAAGACTGCTTTAAGTTGACCCTGAAAAAGTTTTGTATAAGTTTTCTTACTGGTCTTTATTTTCCTTCTCCTATTGCTTGTTATCCCTGTTTCTTTATTGGTTGTTAACTGAATCCCACCAAAACCTATAAATACCCCCTCTCATGATAATAAACTGGCTCTCTCGCTCCTCTCCTGGGGTCCCTGTGTGGCTCTTTTGGGCATCTCGGGGACCACGGTGGGGGGAGGACTAAGGGGGAGCGCACCCTCAACCGCCGCAACAGAATTACTGGCATCCCAAATGAAACGCCTTAAGTGAACAAAAATGTCTGCTTTGAATAAGAAAATCCACTATTATTTCAGGAACCCATGGAGAAGTGTGGTTTCTCCAAGAAAAATTTAGACAAGTCACCTCTTCTGGAGATTTTTTTTTTTTTTAAGTAGAGTTTTAACTCCAAATGCTTGCCCTTTAAAACAAGCCCAGTTACCTACCTTTAACTGGTGCACCATCCATTATTTCATACTTGGCAATGGTTTCAGTCTCTGTTGTGGTACTGGGTCCTGGTGAAACAAGTTTTCACTGTGAGAACATACTCTCCAGCTTTCAACACTCACAAAGCTTAAGCACAGTAAATTCTACTCTGCAGCATTTAAATGACACAATACTGCATTTTTTGCCTTTGTCCATCATATTAGTTAAACACAGCTAAAGCAAGCAAAACTTCCCCAGGCAGAGCATCTATTCCTCTCTCCTCCCCACACTAACACAAGGAGTTAAGTGCTTCAAAGGAGCCCTGGGTGTGCCAGCTTTGCATTAGGGACCAGCATGCAGGGTAGGACTTGTGAAAGTTCTGTCTGATGAGCAGTGCTAGCAACCCATACTGCTAGGCCGTGATCAGACTGAAACCCAAAGGGTTATCACCCAGCACAAGAGCCACATTTCTCCAGAGCCTAGGATTTAGAAACCAGAGTATCTAATTTAGCCACAGAAGTCAACAATGAAGTAGAGCTTTCTGTCATTCCCCTATTGCTGTGGAAGCTCTCTCATTCTCCATACAAGCAGCTTACTAGTGCACTGAAATCATGAGGCACAGCCTCTTAACTGCCTTCCTAGTTCCAGGGTGTACAAGCCTGATCTGCAATAAGATGTTTCTGTTTTAAAGTCTCTTGTTTAGCCTGGAGGAAAGGAAGCTGAGGGCAGACCTTCTCACTCTCTACAACTACCTGAAAAGAGGTTGTAACAAGGTGAGTGTCAGTCTCTTCTCCCAAGTAGCACAAGAGAAAATGGTCTCATGTTGCCCCAGGGGACATTTAGACTGGACAACAGGAAAGATTTCTTCCTTACAAGGGTTGTCAAGCCCTGGAACAGGCTGCCCAGGAAAGTGGTGGAGTCACCATCTCTGGAGGGATTTGAAGGATACGTAAAAGTGGCACAGGAGACATGGTTTAGTGGTGGACTTGGCAGTCCTAGATGACCTTAAAGGTCTTTTGCAACCTAAACAAGTCTAGGATTCTATGATATTTTCATCATATCAGTTCTAGGCTGACTTAAAAGACACATTTCTAGAACCTAAGAGATTCATGCTTCATCTCTACCAAGCTCACTTTACCAGCTAATGTCTGCAGAGGAAGGGAATCTTCAGGATGCATTTTACACCTTTTTCCTTGTTCATTACCTATCAAGGCTGATTAAGCTGCTGCCTATTTATGCCTAAATCTTGTTTACAAGGGTCCACATTTGTGAAGCTAGCCCAACAGTCACAATCCCAGAACAATGCTATGGAGAGACAACGTTGACTCCTAAAGTATGATTACCAAAGCACAAAATGCAAATGGTAGTCAAACACCAGTGAGAAAGAAGCACATGGAGCATTGCTTTAGCCAAAGCTGCAACTCTTGACTTCACTCTCCAGGTTTGCCCAAGGCTCAACCGGCACAGAAACTGCCATTTCTTTTGGACTTTGTTTCTCTTACCAATTCCAGTAATCTCCTTTTTGATCAGCTGCAACTCCATGTGCTGAATTTTTATTCTCACTAAGAGGAAATAAATTTTTCCAACAATCACATCCTTTAACTGATACCTTTAAAAGAACAGAATGGGGGTTTTCATTAAAGAATAAACACAACTTTTACACCTTCTTGAATACAAGTTATACAGGCAGTTACTTCATCTGCCTGTTAACTACTTAGAGCTGAGCATCTCAGCCAGATCAGTGCAATTAGCACATTTCCATCAGTAAAGGAAGTACTATAGTTATTTTGAAAAGGTAAAAAATGCAGAAATAAAGTCTTTAATATTAGCTAGTGATGTTCCTATCAGTACTGAAGGCAGAACAGGTAAGTATTTCTCAAAAAAGGCTTAGCAAAACAGCTCAACACAATAATCATTGAAAAACGTTGCTTCACACTAAGACTCCAGATGCCAAGGTTGTTTATCAAGTATTACATCCTCTACCCTTTTATCCCAAGATATTTACTTGGATATGTTTTTGTTCTAAGTGACACTTACTTGGATTTATTGTATTCAAACTCTATATGAAGACAGTCTTCAATGCCTACTTCCATTTTAATGGAGTTGTTAACATCTGGGTAGGTGGCAAGCTGGTGAACAATCAGATCATATTCTTTCACCAAGTCTGACAGTCGTCTCACTATTGTCACTTTCAGAAAATACCTAGGAAGAAAGCCACCAAGTCAACCATAATTATTCAGACTTGCTTAAGTGAAAGCAATAGTGTGCTCTAGTGAACCCTGCTAGAGCACGGAGATTAGACTAGATGACCTCTGGTGGTCCCTTCCAACCAGAGCCATTCTGTGACAGCCCTTATGTTCTGAAGTACAGGCATGCTTTGAAAGAGAGAACATTCTCCTAAGACTAAGCAGAAAACAAGGCACAAAACACAGGTAAAAATGTGGAAATGTAGGGGTATTTTGTTTGGTTGTGTTTGGTTTTTTGGGTGTTAGTTTGATTTGGGGTTTTAGGGGTTTTTTGTGTGTTTTTTGTTTGTTTTGGGTTGTTTTTTTTTTAAAGAGACACATGGACTATCTTCACCTCATGGAAACTGAAAGAATTATCTATACAAACAACACTGAACAATTCCAAATAAAGCAAAAAAGGCTACACTATTAACACCATCTCCACAACTCCAATCAAGGCACAGTAGCTACTGGCTGTTAACGGTTTCATTTGAAATCCCAAAGGAATAAGGGGTGGGGAGGGGGCAGAATAACTGCTAAATGATGCATTTTCTGCAGGGGATGAGAGGGGAGAAGGCTGAACAGTTACAAACCTCAGTCTGACGTTGGCACCGATATAGGATTCATATGGCTTTTCAACCTGCATGAATTCAAAGTCATAGCTTCTGTTTTGGGTCAGTTCTCCAGGTAAGGCCAGTTCTTTCACTAAGTTTACAAATTCATGGGTGTTGCTTTTGTCATTGAAGAGTTCTAAAGTTGAGGAAGTTACAGGAAAACGTTTCAGTGTTTATTTTTGGCAAACAAGGCTGTTTCTCATTTGGCAAGAGCAGGTGGGAAAGGATAACAGAAGGAATTAATTTGTTACACATGTTGACCAAATGTTTTATCCAGTTTTTCAAAGCTATCTTCTGTTCCAGCAGCCTACAGTAAGCATTCCTAGAGAGCTAACTGCAGTGAACAGAACACACATTTGAAGCTTCACTAGCATGGCATCTTCTTTTTTTTTCTCCTAATGACAGCTTAGCTAGCTTTAATGAGTACTTCTTGCCTTGCATTCTCTCTAATTAGTATTGCCTGATTTTGGCTTCCAGCATTCAGTGCTGCAGGGACAAAACCTAAGCAACATTAAGACTGGCTCATTTAGGACAGGCCAGTGATTCCAACTGGTGTCCCACAGATTAAAAAACATCTATCAAATGGTTTATTATTGCTACTGGTCTGCAGTTAAATGGCTTAATATGACCACTGGTCTAAGTCAGTCATTTGGAAACAAGTTCTTAATACATAAGCACAGACACATCAGTTCTACATCAACAGCATCTCCTGTCCCCAGAGCAGTATCATTATTATTCATCCCTAGATCTATGCCATGCAATTCTCACCAAGATAAAAAACTTAAAAATCAACGTTACCATAAAAAATCCAAATCCTTTACTATACAAAACCAACCTTCTCTACAATTCTCAACTTAAAAAGTATCAGCTAAAAACATAAGGGGTAGTTGGATTTACACAGACTGAAGCTTTTCAGAAGAGAAAAAAGTGTCAGAAACACACAAATAAAAAAAATACATCAAAGCAATGTAAAGAATTAAAGTTATACACCAGAGATGAAGAACAGCTATTAGAAGACACACTAAATGAAGCTGACACATGAACTCTATTTTTCCATGCTTCTAAATGCCTCCTTCCCATCACACTGCTGCTTTATCCTGAAAGTTTGCTTTTACAGCTCCACTGATCAGAACCTCAAAGCATACAGCAGCAGGTGTCAGAATTCAGTCATACCTGCTACAGAACAGTTCAGACGCAGGGTTCTGGAACCTACTCACTAGTCAGAAAGAGAATTTGTGAAGTTCCCAATCAAAGCCAATTGTATGAGGCTGAAATTTGAAGAATTACCTCCAAGGGGCATTATAATGCCAACAGCCCTCTAACAGAGAGGGAAGGAATTTTAGCATCAGCCTAAGGGTGCAGAGAGATTACTTTGACTGGTAAGAAGTTAGACATGATCAAGATTCTTCATAGTTCAAATCTTACCAGACTTGCATACAGATAAGAAAACTACACTTTCCATGTCTACACCATATTATCTTGCTAAAAAAACATAGAGAACCTCTGAAGTGTCAATACTGGTTTATGTTAACAGTATAAAACTAGGTTTTAGAAAAACAAACACCGAAGAAAAACACTTTTAGAAGCATTTTGCTATAGGCTGCCTCCTTTCTTTTCTATGCCTCTTCTCTTTTGAGAGCCAGAATTAAAGACCACAAGTTTAGTTTTCTAGTGGTTCCTACTCAAACTTTTAAACAGTCTGAGACAGACAGAATACTCACCAACACAGTTCTCCCCCTCACACCTACATATCTTCCCTCCCAAGGACTTTCTGACTGGGACAAATTAGTACATCATTTCTGTTAAAACAAGGAGGCTACAATCTTCTTTTGGCACTTATCATCAGGTTGCAAAGTTTGAGCCACAATGCTGACAGTCACAAGTGCCAAGTTCCATAAGCCACACAAATCTAATATTCCTTTTATAGCACCAACTCACCAATTTGTCCTACAAATTCAATTCTAATTCCTTGATGTTCTAGTCTTTTCCCAAGCTGCTTAAAGGAGACGTTCACCTAGCAGGGCAAAAGAAGAAAATCATCACTGAAATTATTTTTCAACACTTTAATACATTAACTCAGTAAAAAGGAAAACACACATATGTAAACTGAGACCTTTTCTGAACAGCCCTACCCAAGCTTGAAGGCAACTAAGACAAACAGCTGATAAAGCAATTAAGTAGTATCACTAAAGTACTTAAGAAAAATCTAATCATCCACAAGAATTTAATAAGCTTCAAACTTTGGAGTCAAAACTGAAGAAACCAAGCCAGAGCTTAATCAGAGTTCAGAGAATTCAGCCCTGACCCTCCTGCTATCTTTGAAGGCAGAGAGCTTCAAAGCATCTACTGACAGTCACATTTGAAGTCCAAAAAAGAATTGCCCTAAGATGCATTCTTTTCAAGTCAAGTGAATTTAAGTCCCTTCCTCAACAGATAGGTAAGTATTAATCTTAGTCAATGAAAAATAACAGATAATGAAACCTACTATCAAGATCTACATTTGTGAATTTGCTTCTCACAAACAGACCTCACTTCATGGAACCTTATGGAAAAGATTCCATGAGGTTACACTCTACGGAAAGATGTAAATATTAAACATACATTAATGTTTTCTCACAAGGTAGTGATGACCAAAAAAATTCCTTAAAATACCTTAAAAATCCAGTATATCATTGATATCTGAGCAGGAAGTAAGCCACATCAATAATCTTTGTGGTGAAAAGGACAAGAGAGGGAAGTTGTCCAGTAAATTAGTAGTCATCCAGACCTCATCATCCCACTATGCTCATATTAGCCAAAACTCATCAGGCACCTCTCAGGCATAGCTGATACAAGAGAGAAGGGCTCAGGACAGTGAGCAGAGGAGAGCTAGTTCCCTCAGCTTCTTACATTGGAGGTCCATCTTGTCTTAGCATGGAAAGATATCTTAAGGGCAGGAAGGTACTTGGTGATGAGAGGCCTGTCAAGTTCAAAGTAGGTATTTAGAAGTCACTCTCAGAACCCAATATCTGGCTTAAATAGTCAGAGAGTAAGAATGGCTCCTGTAAAACTAGAGTGATGGCACTAAGTGCAATACTGGAAAGTAGAGAACTCTCTCTGGCAACCTCAACTTGTTTTTTTTGCTCCAAGAAGAATAATTCTTGTTGACTCAGCAGCCAGCTGAACTTCATACATTGCTCCTTTGATGCAATTCCAGAAACCACTTCAGGGCATGAAACACAAAGTTTAGCTTCAGGGTATGCAAAGCAGGTTGGCTGCACCAGCCAAAAATTGTTGTTACACGTGTTGGGTTGTGATTTGGGAGTTCAAGGGGAAGCAGGGCAATCCTGTTTGGAAAAGTTTCCTTGTCAGATTGCATATGGTTGCACAAAAAGCTTATTCAGAAATACAAGATGACCAGAAACAAATAAACAGCTACTCTCCAAAACACTGTTTTATCAGCTGACTGAAAAATTACGGCCAAAAAAACCCCCAAACATAGAGGCAAACACTGTTTCCTCTTTGACTAGAAAATTGTTTACATCAGTTATTCATTTACCTTCCTATATGCATTTGCATAACAGAATCAGTAATGATGTCCCTTAAAAAGAAAATTACCTTTCCTGAAACAGATTCTCCATCATAGAAGAGAAAATGCTTTTCTACTTTACCATCTTCTGTCTTGATTTCTGCTGTTTTTCGTGTTTCAGCATCATTAAGAACAACATCAATCTCACAAACAGGAGCAAAAAAGCCTCCAAGAAAACTCTGGAATAATAAGAATAAGAAAAGTTACTACAGGGTGGACATTACATTTTAAATCTGTTATTGACTTTCAGCTGTACTCTATACATTGAGGAAAAATATTTGTGCTCCCATGAAGTTACAAAGCTATTATGTATTAGAGACCTAAGAAACAGCCATGACAAGAGACAGCTGTTCATCCAACAAGTAATTGAAAACAGGTCAGTAACAAGCAGCAACAGCTCTTCCAAAACAAAATGTTTATTGAAGAGTACACAGCATAATTACCATTATTACTACTACACTAAAATATTAACAAAATAGTTAAAACATCATGGCTACAAACACAACTTTGGTCTTCTGTCACTGCAAAGTTTCCAATCACTGATTTCACTTGAAAAAAAAATTAATCCTTTTTAAACCATATGTTAAAAAAAATCTTTTTAACAAATTTATTTCATCTGGTTTAGGATTTTGAGATACTGTGCCAAAAACCCCACATATTGCTTTATAGCCACCGTAATTTACTGCAGTAACAAGGATGATCTGAAGAGGAATAACAAAGCAGGGTGAAAAGAAACAAGGTCTACAATACAAGGTCTAAAGCCTGGTTAGAGAAGAGGAATAAGGACTTGTACTTGCTGCCTCTTCCTATATCCCACAGTTCTCTTAGCAAATGAATAGAGCACAAGCAGGTTCAGGAGGCAGCAGTTCTTCATGTCATCTACCTTAGCTACACACTCTGCCATCAGCTAGAGTGGATGTTACATGTTTACCTGTAACACTGCTCCAGGCACCAATTCATTATGAGCATCAAATGTTTGTCCTCACCTTACAACAGTGTTCCCTGGGCACCAAACATGAGAAACTAGGAGAGATCACCCTTTGACCTTGCACAAATATTTCTTTCAAGAAGCTGCAAAACATGTTAGCAGATTTATGGGAAACTCAGCAAGATTAGTACAAAAGCCAATGCTTTCTCCCAAGAATTAGGCACTAATCTGCTTTGATGTACTAAAGCAGACAATGCTTCACTAATTCAGCGTGATTTGGGGGTCTTTTAGAGAAATTAAACTATGTTCTCAACAAGAACATCCACTTCAACTAGATGAGTTTGGTATATGTGAAACAGTCACTCTCACTTCACCAACTTAATATCAAAAACTGAACAAAACCAGAACACATTTTGAGACATTCTAGTAACCTGGTGTTCAAAACGCAGCATTAAAAACAAAGTATCTCTAAGAAAGCTTGACCACTCAGATACTTAGCAGGAGAAATACCAAGTGACTTTTTGCTCTCCCCTGCAAGTCAAGCAAAGACATGGCACAAGCTTGAGCTACAAAACTGTGACTGATATAAGACTAAACTGTGTTTGTTCAGACAGCAAGCAATCCTAGGTGAATCCACAAAGATGTATACAACTCTAACTAAACCTAGTTACAGCTACTTTGCATTCTCAGAGGAAAGCAGAAGCAGATGACTAACAAGACTGAACTGTCTTCCCAGTCTCTGCCAAGCACAGTCACATTAACTGCTGAAATAATTTGTATATTTTTAATGACTGCACACTAGTACCACCCTTGACTTTTGCTCCTGGGGAAGGGCAAGAGAAAAAGAAGAAAGTTTCAACAAGAATTCCAAATTTTTAGACTGTTTTAAGCTGTTACACAAGTTACCGTTGAGCATGGCCATATTTCCTTAGAAACTCTACTTGCTTTCTAGATTAGCCTTACTTTCTCCCCACCAACTAAACAAGGAAGTGCATTACCTTTAAACAAACATGATACAAGATGCTCTCACAGTACCTTCCAAATTATTAAGCTGCACCACTATTTAAAAGAGTCTGCCAGACCTAACATTGGTAACACATCACTTCTCATTCACTGCATATGAATATTTCAACTGTACCCTTTAGGGATTAGCCATGATCTCATCCAGAGAGGACGAGAACATAAGGAATAAAAAAAACCCAAAAACAACAGCTGGTATCTCCTCCAGTTACTACTGAACATACTGCTGCAAGGAAACCATGCAAAAGAACAAGTATTTTAAGAAGCCATCAGATGGCTTATTATATTACATCTTAAGAAAATGAAGATGGACAACTAAGGTTTTCAGAAACTAGCTAAAAGCTAGCTATGTTCTTGATTTCATGCAAAATACTAGACGCTGAAGATTTCGCTACATCAGGACAAAAATCAACCTTCATTCAGTCTTCAGGTGTTATAGCTGTACTAACGGACTTGCAGGACTCCCAACAGCTGATAAAGGCTGCCTCCGCTTCACACGGAGCCCTGAAAAGCTTTTGCATGTCTAAGAGAGATAAAGACACACGTTAAGAGGTCCTACACGCTTCAGAAACCTAAAGATCCAGCTCGATTCTTTAAAATATGTACTTTTTTGATCTCTGCATCACAGCACACCAAGTACTCTGCCCAGGTCGATCCAGCTAAGCACAAAGGGGACGCTGTTTCACCAGCCCTGAAGGCTCACTACCAACCGCTGTCATTCCAAACGCTGCCTTACGGGACTGCTGGAAGACTTACTGGTGTCTCCAGGACCATCACATGCACTGCCCTCAAAGCCTCCCCACAACAGCTGGGTAGGAAAGATGGAAGCCGAGTTCCACAGCTGAACCCCGCACCGGCGAGGGCATGTGCGCGCGGGGGAGCGTCCCCAAACCTAAATCACATTAAAAACAAGCCAAACCAGAGTTTCTCGCCAGCTCTCCCTCGAAAGAGCTCTATCTCCAGGCCGCCACCAGCCCCCTCCCCGGCTCGACCCCACCCGCCTCCTGGCCCGGACCATAGCTCGGGGCGAGGCGGGCAGCGTGACGCAGGCCGGGGAGGGGGCGGTCAAGCCAGTGGCGAGGTATGGGAGGAGAGCAGTGTCACCGGGCGCTCGGCGGCCGGGCTAGGGGGGGAGAGGAGGGACAACCCGCGGCGGGGGAAGAGCAAACCGCACCCGGTGGGGCGGCTCTGCTCACGCACAACCCTGAGCCACAGGTGGGGAAGGAGGGAGAGAGGCACCGCCCGGCGCGGCGCAGCTCGGCCCAGGGTAGGCCAGGCCGCCCCCTGAGGCAGCGGGTAACGGCCAGGTAGTGGCGCGGTAGTAGCCCGATAGCGCCCGCCCCTCACTCACCATGGTGCGTTTCCCCTCCGCCGCCGACTCCCGCCCCGTGCTCCGCCAGCACCAACCGCCCCGGCCCTCGCCCCTGTCATGTGACCTTACAGCCCGACACGCCACGCCCCCCTCCGCACGTGACCGCCCCCCGGCAGCCTTCCCGCCGCCGGCCGCTCCGTGCCCGCCGAAGGGCCGGGCCGGGGGCGGGGGAAAGTGAGAGAAGGGGGAGAAAGACAGAAGGGCGGGCGGCGCATGCGCGGGACGGCGCGGCGCCAGGGCGCCGCCTAGCACCCGGGAGGTGGATTTGGCTCTGTCGGGAAGTAACGCCTGTGATTCCGAAACGTTTCTTTTTATGAAGATTTAGTGCTTTTTAGGGACACAGGAGAGCAGGAAGGAAACAGGATCCCCCTCGGACAGGTTGCGTGGGATTAGCTGAGTTCTGTGAAGGTGCAGGTGGCCTCCCCTCTCCCGCCCTAATGCTCATGACCCCTGGAGGACGGTGATACCCCCACAGCGCAGGCAGGGCCCAAAACCTGTGCTCCCCCGGGCTGTTCTGCCCCAGCCGCAAAAAGAGCGAGTTCAGACTGAACAAAGCTGGGTTTTAGTGCGTGAAAGCAATAAAGGTCTTAAGGCAAAGTTTTTATTGGTTTGGAGTTGGTTTGAACCTCTTAGACATGGCCATTGAGTTGGGTCAGGTGCCAGGGAAGGGGTACAGGAGGTAAGGGAGGCTGTTGCCGTTGCGAGGAGGCCAACATCTCCAGACCTACAGCAGCAGATCCTCCTCAGTTATCTTTTGTTTCAGCTTGCCACCTCGCAGGCCTCCTAAGAAGGCAGGCAGCTTGGCCTCAGAGAAGGCATCGCTGTCACCAAACCCTGATCCAGAGGTTGGCTCCAGTTCCAGCACAGTGTCAAACCCAGATCCAGGCTCCACATCTGAGAGAGGGAATATATCACCCAGCTGCTGGTATCGCTTCATCCTGAAAGGTAGAGTGGCAGCTAGTTTATTCCAAATTTATTCTTTATTATCTCTTAAGTGAACACACTGGAGCCTCACCTTCCCATGGGTGAGCCACACTGTGACAGGAGTGTCAAGACATGAATATTTGAGTGTTAGCACTAACCACAAACATGTGGCAAATGAACTTACAAGGATGGGTCTGCCATGGGAGGAAGGATCCTGTTGGCTCCACCAGTGGGCATTTGAAACCAGGGCCCCTGCTCTTCAATGCAGTTAGCAGACAGGGCGTCGGGTCGGCACCTCACTCTCTTGTACCTTGCCTTCTGCATTGGAGCACCTGATCAAATCAGCTGTGTGTTATTCACTGGCACCAGGACATTATTCACCAAGCTTTATTAACTTTATGAGCACCTAGCAAAGCTTAAAGGAGCATTAAGAAAGTGATTTGTGTGGCCTTTGATTGCTCAGCTGCTGAAAACTAAATTAACTGTGAAGACTTGTTTTAAATTGCTACTGATGTCCTCAGTTGTATCTTGCACATGGCACCAGGAAGTCCAGAGAAGCTAGAAATGGAAACCCCACGGGAAACCACTGCCTCACAGACGTCACAGCAGGGCTCATCCCCAGCTTGGGCCATGAGACATCCACAGAGGTCCTGTGGGCTTGGCCACCTGCAGCTCTCCTCAAAGCTGGTGGAGGTATCTCAAAATTTCCCAGGGGTAAGCCATTCTGCTAGAGAGCTGGGTTCCTGCACCCCCCCTTTGTCTGTTGTCTCCAGCAAGAGTCAGAGCCAACTACGCTTTGTGTTTGCGTGTCTCAGCTCAGCCCCTTTGACTTAATGGGATATTTTGGTTGAGAGGTTGGAAACTCAAGGTGTGCCAAGAGCTTCCTGCCATGGGAACAGATTTGGGGATTACATAGGTTCTGGAGCACATCACCAGAAGAGAAACAGTTGATGTGCCTCATAGACACAACTCAGGGTTACATAAACCCACTGTTTCAGTCGTAGTGCCCCCCAGGTGCCTGATCAGGGCTGTCACTGGAAAGCAGGTCTTCAAACAAATACCAGAAAGAGATAATAATGATCAGATAGTTAAGATAAAAACAGCAGCATTTTGTCCTTCCTCTTGGTCTCATGTAATTAATTTCTTCTGAAGCCTCCCGGTGCATGCTTCCCCTGCTGGCACTTTACCTATTTTTCTCAGTTTCTTGGGAATCTCTTGCTATAATTACACTTCTCTATTGCCCTGTATATTTCCATAATGTACTAGATGACTTTCAGCTACCTCCTACACTCTTCTATAAGAGAAAAAAAATCTCAGGGGTATCATTTCTTGCTTCTTTTACAGTATATTTCTTTTTCATACTTATTTTCTTCTCTTAGCATATTATTAAGAAGGTTTTTAATAATAACAGTGGTAAAAAAAGAAACAACTGTGACTGAATAATTTGCAAATAAACATCCAAAAAGCAGGCCATAATCCCTCAAAGATCAGCCTCCGAGTGGTAGATATGTAATGAAAACAGCTATCACAGCCTTGGTTTGGGAACAAATTATACTCTAGATGGTTGAAAAGTGCTTCTCTCTTGCAAGAAACAAATCCACAGGGTACTTGTCACCATGAATCAACATTTCCTGCTAGCTGTTTTAGTGCTGCGTGTTGCAATATTGTACTGAATAAACCGTTTAATTTCTTCACACTTACAACTAGTTACTTTTCCTGCCCTGTGAAGAAAGTAGACTCTAGTCATTATGACATGGGAACTGTTAGATGGTTACTGTCAGTAACCATGAAATATATGGATTGAAAACAGACACACACACACACACACACAGCAACATGTTTTATGAAGTCTTTTTCTCATAGGGACCCAGAAAAGGGACACAGAAATGCTCCCCTTGCAGAAAGCACCTTTTCTTCCCATTCCCCCTCCAGAAAATGAAATGTTAGCCCAACAGGTTTTCTGAGTAGATCTCACCACCCCTAGAAGGTCAGTTTGAAAAATTCAGAGGCCTACACTGCATAGCCCAGAAAGAGGATTACCAAGAGAACAACTGCCCCGTTTTACCTTGTGCTGTGTATCCCACAAAGAGGATTAGACAAATAGCCAGGAAAATCCTCCCGTTCCATCTGATAAGGAGCTGCATTTTGGCTGGCATCCCTCTGCTCACCACCAGCCTTCACCACAGCTTCACAACTTCAGAAATAGGACGGATGAGAGGAGATCAACTTTTAGAAAAGGTTTCCAAAACCTCAAACCCAACCCATAACCTGCGTCACGGCTTCCTGATTGATGGGAGTGAGACATGTACAGAAAAGCCCAGTGCTCTGGCCTCCTGGACGTCATCACTCAAAAAGTGCTCAGAGGGCTCCAGGGGTATCTGCTGTTTCCTCCAGAGAGAAAAAGCAGAGCTTCATGGCCCCCAACTTTCAGTCAGCAGCGGTTTTCCCTGCTTCAAGCCCATTTCAGTCCACCAGGAGGGTTTGGAACCAACTGCCTGCAGTCAGTGCAAGTTTTACCAACTGGGAAATAATCTTTTTCCACAACAGTAAATTATCTCTGGCAGCTTGGGAGGTTTTTTTGAAAGCAGCATCTTAGATATTGATAGTAGAAGGGAAAAAATTGTCTCCATTTAGAGAATATAGTCTTGTAGAAAAGTGTTCTCTCCTTTCTGAAAGGGCACAGGGGACTTGCTTGGCCACATCCTTGCCATGTGGGGTGAGTGCCCCAGGGAGCATGGCAAAGGGTTTGGACAGCACTTGGCTCTTCTGCAAGAAACCTGTGTGGAAAGCCCTGAAAACCCTTGTTTAGATAGGTACATGGAAGCTGCCTTTCAGCTAGCTGATACCTTTTGCTTGCCTTTTAGTTTTGATTAAACCAGGCTTGAGTTCAATTAAGAATAAATGACAGACAACAAGGTTATCTAAGCAGTGGGGTTTTTCATAGTCATACTCTTAGCTGCTGGATTGACTGAGGCATCAACCTGTGGGCCTAACGTGCTGCCAGCACCTTTCACAATGCTGTGGCTGAGAGTGCTAAGTTGTCTGTGGTAAATCTATTTTTACCTGGTGGAAAGTCCACAGAGGCCCCCAATGGGGATCTGGGCTGAGTAGTGACTTAGCCCATGGCATGGTGCTTCACCAAAACCCCTCATGTGGCAGAGGAGATCCCTCCAGTGGCTTCCCTCTCTGGGCTGGGATTTACCACTGGACTGAGAGATTGAGCTGCACGTTCAGCATCAATGTGATTTATTATGAACCTCTACACACAGGGTTTTTTGTGATACAAGCAAGATAGGAGACTCAAACCAAGCAGGCACAGAAGGACTTGCATGCAGTAGTTATTCCAACTAGTCTCATTTCTACTTTGTATTTTTAGCATCAACTCTGGTTGGGTTTTTTCAAAGAGGTGCTCAGCATCAATCTCTCATGCAGAGAGGCTGAGAGAGCTGGGGCTGGTTAGCCTGGAGAAGACTGAGGGGGGAATCTTATCAGTACTTACCAATACTTAAAGGGTGGGTATCAGGAGGATGGGATCAGGCTTTTTTCTGTGGTACCCAGTGACAGGACTAGAGGTAATGGAAACTGTTCTTGCAAGAACACTTCTCATTTTTCACTGGTCATGGGCACACACCAACCCCTTCCACACCCCTCTGGTGTGTGTAAACAACCCTTCACATGGGAAAACATCCCTCCCTCCTGTGGCTATTTCTGCCCTTTCCATCAGCCTCAGGGTTTTTCCACTACCCCAGCAATGAAAGCCCTATGGGCTGTGGCCGGAGCAGGGCCCACCACTGGGTATGGTTGTAGGGTGCTGGGGATCCTCAGGAGCTGGGGGAGCTGCAAAAGGCCTGTATCTGAAGGGGGATCTCACAGAGCTGAGTTATCTGTCTCATACCATCAGGCCATGGGGGAACTTGTAGTGCTGGCAGTTTTGCCACTGGGGTTTGTTGTTTTCTTCTGCGTCAGCCCCAGGAAATAAGATTGCTTTGCAATTGGTAACCATAGGAAGACCAAAGCAGATTTTCCACTCTGTCATCTCATGTACACCTGCGTAATGAGGACCAGAAGCCTGCAGGGAGCATCAGCCTGCACCCCTCTTCTCCTGTTCTGTGCACTCTGCCAGTGCCTACACAAGCAAAGAGCTTTCTACCTTCCTATGAATGTGGAGCTGAAACAATCTGGGAAGTGCAAGTCTTAAGAGTAAAGCATGCCCTTTGTGGAACATTATGGGATAGCTGAGGAAAGATGTGCAGTTATTTACCTCTCTGCAAACCACTTGGGAACTAAGATGCAAATAATCAGCACAAATAAAACAATGTCAGTTTGAGCTAGAGACTACAAATTGCTGAGAACTAACAAACTTCTTTTAAACAGAGAACAGTACATGAGCTGTACTATATTGGAACACTAACCTTAAAATGTGCCATTGCATGACTATCAGAGTTTAAAGGAAAGACTTGAGATTTTTTTAATGAAATATTTTAAATTCACAGAGGAGAGGAAACTGACCACAGCTACCTCAAATCTACCTCCTGTAAACTGCAAGGAAGATTCATAGGGTGACACTCCTATTGCACAGATCTTGTGTATGTAGACTGAAAGAATAAATGCCCCAACAGAATCAGCCTATAAAAAGGAAAAAATAAACAAGGAGCAAATATTTGAGAACACAGCTCACTCCTGGAGCCTTTCTTACAACTACCAGCACACCAAATGCTGCCACTGTATTCAAATCATATGCAAAGCAGATGAAAAGCTTTGCAACTTTCTAAGGCATTAACTTATTCTGAAGTGATGAACTTCTCCTGCTGAACATCCATTCTGCTGTTGAGGCCAGGGGATGTAAGGGATGCTGCTTTTCCTTACCAGGCAGCACAAGTTTACCTGGCAGCCTGTATTTCTGAGAAGCAGCCAGCTAGGCAGATAGGCTCCTGTGGGTGCAAGGGCACCCATGGTCCCAGTACTTATCAACAAGGCATGCAAGCAAGGTGATATCCATCAAGACATGAGGTCCTGATAAAGAAGTTTCTCATTCATAACTGCTCAGAAATCAGACAAACCCTAACTGCTCTGGGGTCACTCTTCTTTCAGGGGTCAGGTTCTCCCTTGTCCCAGCTAGTGGGCACTCAGTCCTGGCTTTGGTGTGTACCCAGGCTGAGCCCTGCACCCCTCAAACACTCTCCCCCAGCAGAGCAGCAAAGCCATCAGCCAACTGGAGCAGTCAGATGTGCCAAAAAGTTGGGCCCTGCCAGTGATGCTTAGCTCTATTTGCTCAGCTGGGAAAGTGGAAATAGGTATCTTGAACAGGTCAGTGGTCTGGGAAGCAGCCAGTACAGAAAGGGTTACATCTGTTAAAAACGGAGTGGGAAAGGGAATAACAAGAGAATGATGGCAACATAAAAAAATAGTGGTTGGACTGAGAAACAGGGAGAGTGTCTGAATGGCAGCTGAGTTGAACATGAGGAGTACTTTTTTGCCCACCTTGTCCTTTGGGAAAGCGGAACAGGTTTCTTCCCCGACACTTGCTGCTGAGATTGGATGAGATCCATCAAGACCCAGAAAACCAACAGATCCTGAGCACATCGATCCATCTCAGAGTACCCATAATCTGCCCTGTTAACGGGCCCCCTCAGCAGTGAGCTCCCCTTTAAGTAATCAGCCCAGCAAGTATTAAGGATGCCCTCTTCCTCCAGCTCAGTTCAACCAACTAACCTGTGGGAACTGGAAGCAAAAATATATCCTGCCTCAAAACAGCAGAGCTGGCAGTGAGTAGCATCCCTCAGCCTCTCATGCCACCACCTCTTGCCTCTGAGGGCAGTATGAGGACCTGGCACATGAAGATAAGATTCAGATCTTGCAAGAAATCATTACTGCTGACATGGATCATATAGAAATCAGACATTTGCTGACATCTAGATCACACAGAAGAGCGACTTCTTGTTTTTTCCCATGATGAAGGTCAGTGAGTGCACAGGGAGAGATCTTTGCTGGAAAGCCACAGCTGCGTCAAGATCGAATGCACACACTGACTGACAGGAAGCTGCCAATGGCCATTGCCCATCAGCAACCTCCCCTCTGCCAAAAATGTTCATCAAGCTACAGGCCTGTCCTTTAGGACTTAAAAAACAGCTTTCCTTTATGCTGGGAAGGGCAATGCTTTCTGCTTCTATGTGCTGAAGCCCAGTGCCAATGCAGCAGGAGGTTTTGGCTGGCAAATTCAGGACTAGAGTTTAAAAGCCACAACTTGTTAAGACACAACATAGCAGTCGATTCCAGTTTCTGGAGAAGTTCCAGATGTGGACAGGCAGGATGGATAGCAGTGTGTGATACTCATCAGCCCTAGCTGTCCATGCAGAAACCACTGGTAAACACTTGGTGTTCAAAGCAGGCTTTGCTGGCAGATGATATTATTGATTATTCCCTCCTTGTCTGCAGACCACGTACTAGCCATCAGATCCAGCATCACCATTTGTCTCCTTGGCTGTACTAAACATCACTTCTAGGGTGTCACTACCTCTTGTTTAAAAAGTCATGGCTTTCTGGTGGAAGTAGGCTCTGGACCCACCTGATTGCATCCTCTTATGGGTTGCTTTAAAACTTCTCTGGTGTTTGCTGAATCCACTTGACTATCCAGAGAAGGGCTCCAGGAGAGCAGGGGGAACTTCATGGGCAACACTCTGAATGGTTTGAGATCCTGCCTGGGAACCAGTTGCTCTTGCTCCCCTCCAAGACACAGGAAATAATCTTGTTAATTCCCTCCTTCCCCCCTTCTCCCCATATTTCACCCCTTTTAGCTCAGAGCAGCTCTGACACAAGCACTTGTACTCCTTTTACAGCATACAGTGACTAACACTCCATCACATGCCCATCATGATCTGTCACTCAATCACTCATCCAATTCCTCTTTGTTTCAGCAGAAAATTGCATTAAAAACAAGCTAAGTATTTTGTGCACATCAAATACCAAAACCTCAAGCACTAAACATTTAAAACATGACTAAAACCACCTGAATTTAGGTTTCTGGCCTTAAGAGACCATGTTGTTACCCAGTCACTCTAAAGAAATGCTTGATACCGCAGACATTTTCCATTCTGAAAGCAAGTAACATGTTTGCAAATCACACTGTGTCTAGCATCTCCTCTGCCCAACAGTCTCTCTGGCAACATCATCCAAATCTTCAGCTGTAAAGACACAATCATAAATGGTTTGGGGAAAAAAATGCAGCCAGATAAATAGTCCTCATTGCTCCTAACCAGTGACAGGGAAAGAGCTAGAAACCACCTGCCAGACTGCAAAAATGAAGTGCTTTGGTCAGAGTTCCTAGGAATTGCATGAAAGCAGTTTTCAACCCAAATTTAAAACCTGCATTAGTCATTTGTGGCGAGTTCCAAAGCAGCCAAAGATGTTGCAACTTAAGAGGAAAGAAAGTTGACAAATGCTTCTCACCACAAGTTTACACACTTGATTGTAACATAACAGCCTTTAGTTCTGTAACTTCAAGACTACGAAAGGGTAGTCTTGAAACTGAGCTGCCAGTCTAGCAAAGGCCTCCTTTGCAGGACTATTTCTGGGCATCTCATAATGAAAAGTTCCACAGAACCCATCTAGATAACACCAAGTATCTCACTCTTTTAAAAGAAACACAGAAGCAATGCTCATCTTCACTTTCTTAGCGCTGAGCAAGAGGAAAACACCAGACTAAACCAAGATGCATAAACCCATGTGTTAAAAATATCAGCCTGGTCTCTCTTTGTCTGATGTTGAGCTTAATCAGGCTGCTGCAATATTTCCGGACATGGAAGTGCAGCAGCAATCACACCCAGAGTGAGTGCTGCACTGATACCTTGACACATCCCTGTTGGGCAGGTAGAGAAGGAAACCAGCTGCCTCACCAGGACCACAATTCCCAAAAGAGGAGCTTTCAGGCATGCAAACAGACCTGTGGACCTTTTGCTTTTGCCACACAGAAGCAGCAACTGCCACTGGCAAGAGAGGGCACCTGCCTCCCTGCTGTGAAGGGGAAGCGAGGGCTGGCCTCTGCCCACTTCCTTCAATATTTCAGCTGGCTTAAGGGAGGAGCACAGCAAAGGACACTGCCTCTCTCCTCTAGTCTGGCCCCCTCAAAGGAAAAAAAAAAGACAGAGCCTCCTTTGATGGGCTTGTAGGGAGAGAGAGAAAACAAGGCACTGGTTTCTTTCTCTCCTGAAATATTTAGGCATGGCCCAACCTTCTCAATCAACCTGTTATGTAACACATAGCACATCTCCAGCCAGCATGAGAATGAAGAGTATTTCAGTTAAACAAAACTGTGTTTTTAACCAAATTACTTCTCCTGAGTACTATGCACTATTTGAACAAGTATGCTGAGGCTACAGCCTCTGAGTTCAGATCTTGCACTCAGTGACTATTCTGTACAAACATGGGTTTCTTGTAAACCTCACTGCTTTATGCTGGGTAAGGAGAAAAATACTAGCAGAACAACAGAAAAGAGGTTTCAATTCTCAGATTTTTTTTTTTCTCCATACAAAAAGGAACAGAACTGCAGGGTAAACGGAGTTCACAGGAATCTAATCTTTAATTAATCTTTGAAATAAATGCCTGACCTCACACATACTTTACAATTAAAACTCAACATTCCTGAAGGGAGCTTTGCTGCCTAATCCAAAAAGCTCCCCACCTCTTTTTTCTTAATACTAAATACACAATCTTACTTCTCTCACATCATTGAACAAACAGGAATTATTCAAAATGTTTCCTTAAAAAGAAAGTGTTGTGCTGAACATCTGGCACAACATAGTCTCCAGTAACAAAACAGATACTCAGAGATGAAGAATTCATCAGTTTCTGTAACTCCTTATGCATTTATAGGAAGTGTATTTACATTGTGCTGCACAGCTTAAGAGCAGCTGTAAAGCTGAAGCATTCTGGGGATATCTCCAGAGGAGAAAGGTCACCAAACCACATTACCAATCACACAGCTGTGTTGAAAAAGCTCTGATCCCTCTGATTTCTGGGACTTCTTAACTATGGAACTCACTCCTACCTGTCTGCTGAACTCTCACTAGGACTTTGGTGAATTCAAGGTGTTCCTCTGCACACAACTCCTCTTAAAAGGGACACATGACCCCGCACTTGGCTTTGCCTACCCTGCAGGTAGCTTTTAAGACTCACTCCAGAGCAGTATTTGAAGGCTACGACAGGAAAAAGAATTATTTTTTATGCTGTGATAGCTTACAATCTACCCCTCCCCAAATGATAAGAAAACTAAGTTTGATGAGCCAATCCTTGCTCTAAAAAATTTGCTCAAAGGCCTTCAAAGGTGGAATACTGAAGTATAGGAGAAAAAACAAAACAACCAAAACTGATATCTAGCCCCAAACATGTATCATTTTTAACTTTCAAATGCTGAGTTCATGGTAAAAGTGCACACTAGCTTTAATTGAAATCATAGACAAAAATAACATGCAATACAGTTTGCTGAGAACTGTCTCACTGAGAAACTATGGGCTGCCCTACCTTCAGGTCACAGGAAAAACAGGTTTAGAAGATCTGACAGGAGAAAAAGAAACTCCTAGAGGCTGACTAGACAATTATTTAGTGAAACAGAAACACCACGTGCACACACTCTCTCCCTTATTCTGTCTTGTTTTCAGTTTTGCTACCTCTTGTTTCCTTTTGTTGGCCTATTTGTTTGTGGTTAGAAGTCTTCTGCCAAAAATTCTGCAAGCTGCACATTTTTAGCACACATTGTAGATGTACAGGCTTTCTTTCTTGCACGTGCTTCCCCCCACTCATTTTCAGGAAGAATCCAGTTGCTTTTTGACTATTCTCTTTCAATCCCCTCTATTGCTGTAAACATCTTCCCATGAACCTGAGAGTGGCAAGACTGCTGGTGCACACAGTGGCACACAACTGTGCACTCCATCACCTTCTCACTTCACTCTCCCTGCATCCCCCAGCATCTCTGCCCATGATCTCTTCATATAGAGTTGGACAACATGCCTAGCCTACATTTTATCTAAACCAAGTGTTTAGTATTAACACGAGGAGAAAGTTCTTTCCAGTAAGGGTGCCAGAGCACTGGAACAGGCTGTCCAGGAGGGCTGTGTGGAGTCTCCTTCTCTGGAGACATTCCAGAGCTGCCTGGATGCATTCCTGTGTGACCTCATCTAGGTGATCCTGCTCTTCCAGAGAGGTTGGACTAGATGATCTTTCTAGGGCCCTTCCAACCCCTAACATTCTGTGATTCTGTGAAGTCCTGGTTCATAATCCTTCTATTCACATCAGAAACAAAGACAACCTCTGTGTTCATTTTGGGTCAGAAATGCAGCCTTGTCTTCCATAAAGAGTAAATAGGTACCTAAATGAGAACAGGAACATTGCTGGATCAGCAGGTCCTTAATGACAATCAGGACAGCTTTAATAGAGAAGTCAGCAATCAATGGCACACAGGCATATTTTGAACAGCATCTTGGCAGTGCTGAGATCTGCAGCAACTTCAGAGAGGTCCCTCCTTGCAGCTCCTGGGTTCCCTGTCCAACACAAGGTAAGAAGGCATTCACAGCATCCTAGGCCTTTAAGCTGCACTCAGCAACTGTTTGGAGCACTAGAGCACAACACCTCTAACATCTGAATTGTCTACAGTGTATTCAAAACAGAGTATCTCCTCCCACCATAAGCAAGAAAGTTTGCTGCATTCTTGCTCTTCAATTGCTCAGTTGGTTTAGATACTCATATTGAAACATTCACAACTAATTTTGGCCAAAGTTGTAATGTACATCCTATCTTAGTAAGACACAAGGAAACAGAATTGTAAGGACTGAAAATGCATTTAGCCAAGCTAGGCCATTTATTGAGGCTCTATCAACTAGGTTTTGGTTAACAGAGGAAAAAAGAAGATACTGAGCAATATACAAAATAAATACTGAAAATAACCCTGTTCCCTTCATACAAAGGAAGTTTCCTGGGGATAAAAGTTAGAAGAGAGAAAATGTATTAACTGGAAGAACATGCTTTTTAATTCTTAGAAAAATTTTCCCAGAGAAACAGATGTTTCTTTAAAACAAACAATTTTCATACTGCACTACACTGAGAAACTGAACCATATGCCAAGGGAAAAAAACTGTAAGGGAGAGAAGGTTTATATTTACATACAGAACAAACAATAGAAAGCATTAGCTGGACATTCACTTTACATTTAAAGTTTATACCATTAGTGTGGGTGAGCTACTACAGAGGAGAGCTCTCAGGTTTTCACAAAAAGATACACTACTGCAGGCTCTAAGTGGATGGCAAAACTGTAGACATCCTAATTCTGTCAGTACAGAAGCTGTTGGACAGCACTGGGTTTAACAGGAATCATTTGACACATTTCCTTCAAGGCAAGGGTTTATATAAATGGACACAGTTTTGCTCTTAGCCTCTCCATTCTTGTTGGAAGAAGACCCACCATCTCCTTACTGAGTTCTAGTTCAGTTTCAATGGCACGGACAGCATCTGGGTACTTCTCACAATAGTCTACAAGAAATGTGTAATATTCCAATGATGTCTGCATATTTTCCAGTTGCTTTTTGCTATCTGAAGTAATAAGCTTACCATAGAGTCGTGCAATATGAAACTTAGCCACCATGGCAGGGCGAAGAACATCTTCCTCAAGCTTTTCAGGGAACACCTTATCTGGGTTCCTCAGAGAATCTAAGAAGAGTTCATAATATTTGATTGCAAACTGAGCCAGAGAATTGATTTTTTTAATTGTGTGGGAGTCTAGCTCCTCTAACCTGTTACCAATAGCTACCTTTAAATCCATCATCTCATAATATGTGTCAGCTAGTTCAAACTGAAGCTGCCTGCTAATCAGCAGATAGTACTGTGGATTCAAGTCTGCATAGATAGGCTCCAGCATGTCTATTCTACGCTTGTGCATTTTGCAGCGCCTCTCATAGTCATCTTCAAAGAAAGCAAGTACCTTAAATAGAGCACTGTGATCCTGAACAATTTCAATGTGGTCAGTAACATAACCATCAACCTGAAAGAACTCTTTTGCTTCCTGAACATAGTTCTGACCAACTAGGAAGACTTCTCTGGCCTCTTGGAAATCTAAAGGGTATACGCTGCTTACTTTCTCTTCCATGGCTAAGACAGAGTCACATATATCACTCGCTCCAAAAAGGACAGCTTTTTTCCTGCCCTTCTCTTTCTCATCCTCTTCTTTTTTCCTTTGGGCTTTAAGTTCCAACTGCCTGTCTGGATCCAATTCTCCTATGTTATCCTGAAATGACAGAGCAAACCAATTAAAAAATACACATGGCTTCCAAAGAGAGACTTACACTGAATCATTTTATTTATGAGTTAACTTTGAAATACAAACTAGTTAGCAACAATACAAAAGAGAAGAAACACTGGCATGTTAGACCTTATATTCACAAAAAAAAAAAAATCATGCAAATTAGTCTCAGTTCTATAAAAACACATTAGTCTCCCTAAGCCAATATAGTCAAAATGATAAATGTAAAGCCCAAAGACCCCAATTCTGCAGTGTTTCAGCAAATGCTGAGCTTTAAACAGTCAAATGAATGTTTCAGTTAACGAAATGAATGCCTGAATGAATCAGAACACCAGTACACAAAACCGTGGCATATGAAGATGATGTTCTTGCTAGCAGTCAAATAAGGAATCTGCCAAATCAAGCTGCAAGAAAATGCAGTGGAAAGGAGAGAAATCTGTGAAGTTGTTGTACAAGCAGAGCACTGATCACAACTACAGAGCTGATCTCTTATCTGCGTTTATTTCCGAGAACTGCATTGAAGTCAAAGCATTTATGAAATACCTGCAACACTCCAAGCATCTATTGTATTATTCATTGGGCACCTATTTATCACTTGCTACCAACTATAAATTGATTCCTTGTTACAAACATCAAAACAGCTTTGTCAGGTTTTTAAACAACAGCTACAAAAGAGATTTTCAGTTACCTCAAGCAATTTCCGAGCATTCTGCAGCAGATTCAGGCAATACTTAATCCAGCACCTTGCAATTTCAGCTTTCCTCTGTCGAAGGTCCTGTTGGTCTTGCTCCATCTCATCTATTAAATGGACAGAAACACAAAAAAAAACTTAAAAGAGAATTCCAGCAAGAACCTCAAATGCCACATGCAAAGAATATGCTGTTTGCATTTAATTTCTCCTCATTGTCAGACAGAAACATGTTCTCCCTATTAGTTTATAGAGTAACTCTGTAACAAAAACAGAGATCATAATTTATGGTTCACCTTTAAGGTGTTTTACTAGAAAAGGATTTCATGTCTCTTTGTAGCAAGAGGAAGAAATTGGGATAATTCATTCTCTGACATCCAGCTGCCTGCCCAGCTAATTGTTTCTAAGAGTAATTAGGGCATAATGGACCCCAGACTTGCTTACCAGAAAGGAACAAAAGTAGGGAAAACTGCCTTAATCTACCTGGTACTAATGTAAGATTTACTAGCTCTACAACTTCTGTATTTTTCTCCCCACTGTCCTAAGTAGCAGCACTGCTGATGTCTCAAGGTAACATTTTCAGAAACTAAATGGATTTAAAAAAAAACTCATTTCCCAGTCTCTAGGCAGAAGGCAGTGAGTTAGCTGAACAATGAGGAGACACTAGCATTCCTCTTCAGCAAATAAAGAGTCAACTTCAGACTCAGATCCACTGTGTTGATTATCTTTCATTAGAGTTGTTCTTACTAAGGAAAGAAGAATGGTTGCTAATCTAAGAAAAAGCATCTTTACTAAATACCTCTGTGTTTAACATGATAAAAGGAACATGCTTGAGTGGCCAATGCTATCTGTGTATCACTCTCTCTAAGTTAGAAGTTCCTGCATAATGGCCTTCAAGTCCACAGCCCAGCTCTCTGTACCAGAAAAGGAAGGGAAAATAGGACAAATATTTACTCTTGAAACAAACAAAAATATCACAGAGGAAGGCAAGATGGAGTAAGATAGCAGACCAAAAAACACAAGAAATCTAAGAAGTACAATTAAAAATATGACTCTTATCTACCACTGCCAGTCTTGTTACCTGAATTTGAGACTATAACTGTTTCTACACACCTACTGACAACATAACTGTGGGGTTGTTTTTTTTTCTGAAGTATCATACTAAATGAACAGTCAGGTAGCTATGGAAGCCCATAAACACCCACTTAGACCTATGGAATCTATATTGTTTTCAAACAGCCTAAGAGATTAGCATAACCTGATTCTTGACAGCCCTGTTTCCCTGAAACTAAAAAGCTAACTAAGAAACCAAAGTACTTAAATATCAAGAAAGGCAACTACATACAATTCTAACGAGCTAATAGAAATATTAAAAGCAATTGAATTAATGTACTGTCACTGAACTTCCATTAAATAAAACCCAGTCTTATCTACTCCAGTTCTATTTTAACAGGAAATGACAACATTGGTGGATTAAAAAGCTTCTGTTCTCAACAGTTCAAACCATTAAAATTAACCAATTTATTCACTGTTCACAGTTAGTTAGGAACTCACACAGGGGCTAACCTGAGTACTTGCTCATGCTTCACAGGGTAAAAGCTGTACTGATTGGAAGCTTTCACTTGCACACAACACAATGCAAAAGGCTGTGCTGCACATAAGCAAAAACTAAGCCTAAACCAGATTACTTCTGTTGAGTACTTGACACTATCATGTCACCACAGGTCCTTAAAACTGCAGTCAGTTCTCTAAAAGTCTCTTCTATTGATCTTAACACTGAACAGCGAAGTTTTTCCTTTGCATCAATGCCCAAAACAACAAAGAGAGGAGCTACAACTCCAAAAAAGGCCATTAATGAGGCTGCAGCATCCAGCAACATAAAGACAACACAAGTACCTTCTGCATTTGGGGTTTTTAAGAGCCTCTTTTAAAACTACTGCCAGGAAGCATCTGGTTTGGTTCATTGAATCACTGCCCTCTGATCAAAGGTAAGCTGCATTTTAAGCACATATACAAGGACAAATGAATGAAGAGACACATCACCACTACTGAAATGGATATTGGTTTAAAATTCACTTTGATTCTGGAATGCTTTCTGAAACACCAGCAAAAAGCACTTTAAGACTGGATACTAACAGCCAATCTTAAGCTGTAATAGTAGCAGCAGCTCTTCAGAGACATTCCACTTGATTGTTAATTAAGAAGATTTTAGAAAATTAACACTGGGCTAAGTTTTGGCCATATTAATAGACTTCACTTTTCTTAATTCACAATAACTTATTCCAAACTTTTACATGAACTTACTGTCTTCAGCAGATGGCACCTGTCCAGCTTGGCTGAAGATGACACTGGCTGCTGCTAAACAGTGCCGAGACTCCATAAAGCATTGCTGAGAGAGACAGAAACAGCAGCCTTTATCACTGGTGTAAGAAACTCAAGCACTGTTCTCAAGCTTGGCTAAGCTCCCTTGTCTCAGATAGTACAGATACATAAGCACAAGGGAAAGGATAGAACTGAGAGGCTCTGGACACTGCAAGAAGAGACATAATTTTTCCACCACATTCTTTCCTAACCAACTATTTTCTCTCTGCCACAGCCACAAGAGCAGGTTTTGCTTTTAGTATTTAGATACATACATTGTGAACATTTTCAATGTTCTCATCTATGCTACCACCACTTCCTTGTGGCAAAGGAAATGT
Organism: Bucco capensis; assembly: GCA_013396975.1. Taxonomy (NCBI): domain Eukaryota; kingdom Metazoa; phylum Chordata; class Aves; order Piciformes; family Bucconidae; genus Bucco; species Bucco capensis. The sequence goes on from VWZO01009774.1 coordinate 74,967, forward strand.
CTTGTGGTACAGTGTATCACAGGGTGTTAGTCAGAATGAGCTGGACATCAATATCAACATAAAGAATCAGACTTAGATTCCTTTATTCATATTTAGAAGTGTGTTGTTTAATGATTAGTGCTATAAATGCACCAAAGAGATGGGGAAATTACAAGTTACTACTGTAATCGGCATTTACTGGCTTAGGTATGGCAGAAGTCTTCTAAGCATCAGAAAAGAGTATCTGAGTAGTCTGGAATATAGAAATTCCTAAGTAAAGCTGAAACATTTCCTAACAGCTTTTTTAGAGTCAACACAGATGTGTGGAAGCAAACAGCTACCACCTTAGGTATTCACTTTAACATTCACACAGAGTCAAACAAGTCTTAAGCACATACTATGGTACAAAGGACAGTAATTTACAGGAAACTTACAATGTGCAATACCTTGGTCCTCAGATGTTTTTGTTTTTAAACTCTTTATTGTAAATGAACAATATAGGAAACGATTTTAAATTAAGTTACTTTAACCTTCACTGCTGATACTTCATTAACTATATAGCTACTCTTATGTCAACATCCCTGCTCATTTTTCCTACTGCCATCACAACACTCCAGAACCCTCTTCAGAAAAGAATAACATGTTTCATGTCAGAAGACAAGGAGCACTTTTCAACATGGAACTGTCTCAAAAGGCTGTTTAAACAGTTCTCTTACTTGCTAGTTACATTTATTATATAATAACAGAAAAAAAACATTAGGCATTTTACCTTAGATAGGTAGTACTGCGAGAGAGTAGCAGCATTGAGAGCCCATTCTACTGGGTCATAGCCACAATATTCCAGTTGTCTTTTAAGAGTAGTATGGCAATACTGAGCAGCCTTCTCAATCATCTCCAGGTGCTGGTAGACTTGTGCCAGATAATACAGAGTGTGTGTATAGGCTTTTTCAAATCTGGAAAAAAAAATATGTCTCTTGTGATTTCTTCTTTTATTTCCTCCCTAAATACACCCTCATGGGTTTTAAAACAACAACAACCAAAAAAGCAGTAATAATCTAGGTATGCTGCCACCCACTCACCTCTTTGATCTTTCTTGGTCTGTGAGTTTTTCTTCTTCTGCCATGAAGTGTTCACTGGGATCCAGTGGAGGATTTCCATCCTGTAGGAGTACATAAAATATTCACTAAACCACTTCTCTCTTACTTTGTAACACAGTGCTCCCTCTTCTGGCTGCAGGTTGTTTCATTCCCATTTTTAATTCCCAAACTTCCTAACACATCTACACCTATCTCAATATCACTCCTCTGGAGCAATTCCACGCAACTCAGGGGATTTTGAGCACAAAAGTCACAAAACCACAAGGAGGGAGGTGGGATTGTTCAGCCTGGAGAAGGNATTACAAGGTTTTCACCTTACAGAAGACTTTTGCTTAGGTACTTTAAAGTAATACACGCTGTCTGCACCAGAAACACTCAACCTGGATTCTACAGGACTTGATTTTGGTGTCTTTTCTTTGGTAACATAATGTTTTCTAAAGCATCCATTTAGTACTAAGCATGCCTTCAAGTGTGAAAGATTCATTTGCCCAGCTGCATTAATCTCTAACAAGAAAACATCCTGCAGGAAGTACTGCAAAGAACATCATGTGCAGAGTGCTGAGCAGAGCTGCTGTAAAGACTTACCACCATGCAACCACTCCCTTTATTCACAAGCTGGTAAGACTACTGACTCAAACACAATGAGACAAGAGGCAATGTCTTTGGAAGGTGAAGCTGCAAAACCTTGATAGGAGGCATGACCTACATGCAAGTTATTAACGATGTGAACTACTTCATTTAGAAATGGGGTTTTTTTGTTTTTAAACCATGAGGTCTGTCAGATTCCTTATGCAGGCATCTTTCAGCACTGCTCTGTTCAACCTTGCCTTAAAACAACTTCAATAAGGTTAGAGTCAGCACCACTGGCAAGTCCAACAGCTCAACATTGCTTATGGAAACGTTTTATTAGCCTGCACTTAGCTAATTTCCTCTGTAATTGTGAATAATTTCAGATGCCAATTCCAAAAGGCTTCAAATGAAGGTATCTTCCTCCTAACCCTAAATGATGCTCAATATGCCTTCTAGCAAGAGTCCAGTTTAGTACACAACTTTCCTAGCCCTTTCCTAACCCCGTTTATTTCCTAGCCCAAGAGGAAGCAAGGCAACAAGTAAAAACCAGTCCAGATAAATACTTTTTATAAGATAATATGCACTCAAAAGCAAGTGTGGAGAACGCATTTACTTTATAGAGGAGAAAACATAATAATATGTTTGTACTTCTCATTAAAAAGTCCTGAATGGATTAGTTTGCCTGCTTTCGGTGGAAATGTTTTATTCATCCTCAAAGTTGAACAAAAAGGTCTGAAACAGATAGTGACAAATAAATAAAACTGTGCTTAACCTACCAGAGAGGTACAGATTTTTTGTATAATCTTTCAGTCTTCAGGGTTTTCTGTTTATACCTCATTAGTTTAGACACAAAGGCTCACAATCTTAAAAGGGCCCCCAAACCTTCTAACAAGACTTGGAGTATATTCTGGCATGAGTAGAGCTATTCCTGCAAAGAAAGCAACTGAAATGACACAGGAAGCAAGATCTTTGCCTCCTTTCTGTATCTACAGATTCATCCTCTGATGTCAAGCCTATGCCTTTCATTATCCTTAGGAGGAGCTCTGCAACTTGCTTCTCCAAGCTGACTTTATTAGCCAAATAAAGTTCAGCATCCTCAGATTTTCACTGTAGTACATTAACAATGAAACAACTTTCCTAACAGCAAAACGTTGTTATAATAGCTAACTATTTTTGGGGGGGGGGAAGAAAAAAAAATGTGCAAATTCAAAGCATTCAGGAACAGAAAGCAAAAAGAGCTTTTATCTCTACCAAAATGATTTTATTCTTGCAATTGCCTTGGTTTTGCACTAGTTGCTTTAGGGAGAAAACCACAACCCCATCCAGTTTGCAAATTAACTAGACTCAGTTACTGAACAACTAAATCCACCAGTTCAGGAAAACACCTCAATCATCAACAGTTTACCAAAGATTCTCAGACAGGAAAAGTTCCTCATAGCCTAAAAATGGGAAATGTTAAAAAAAAAGGTATATTCACATTTTCATAAGTTGTGAATGAATGTTGACATGGTTGTTTAAATCCTAGAGATCAAACACCACTGGAAGAAACTCAAGTCCTCTTTATAAAACATAAAGCAGTCAGACAAGCTCCCCCGTGCCCTAAAGTTAGGAATTTTTTTGTTAATTCATTGCAGATTATGTCAAATACGGTTCAGTATTTGCAGAGAAACACAACACAAGTCCGATAAAGTTACCATAAAAAGCCAGGGGGCAAGCTTTTCAGCACAAGGGGGTTTTCTCTGGATCCATTACCTCTTCTTCTACCATAGACCAGCATGGCTACAAAGGTGGGAATATGGTAGCAATCAACCAATAAAGACTAATCCATTCTAAAATATCCATGAGAATATTCTGTGCTATAAACCAAGTTCATGTAAAACCTGAACTGTACTTCCATGAAACTAAGTTTTGTCCAACCTTTATAGCTGTCTTAAGACACAGATACTGCTCCTTTAAGGCCACAAATGTTTTCAGCTCACTGACAAACTGTCCCTGAAACAAGTCAGAGTAGGAACAGTTTTGCAAAGAGCTTAAAAATAGCACAAGGGAGTCTTTGTGGATACACAGCAGAATCAACAACTCAAAAGGTTGTTTAATATGCATGAGAGGTTTAGCTGTTTATTATATTGTCCTCTTGGATAGGGAACCAACCTACTTGTCTTTACACAAGACTGTGCACAGTCTGAGCAAACCATGCAAATGTTAGGGTTTTTTTTCCTTTTCCCCACATTTTACAGCATTTCAATAGAAGATTGAGAATAGCCTTAATGAAAAGCCAAATTCTACTTGGCTTCAAGTGTGGATTATCAATTCAAAGAGGTTTCATTATTTTCCTGAATAAGCCCATTTTGCAATTAGCAAGTGAACCTCCTTTGCCTCTTCCTTTTTCAGAAGTATTACAGCATCCAGCATAAAGTGCAGAAACTCAAGTGCCATTGTATGTTTTATTCAAAGATTACCAAAACTAAGTGACAGGTGAAAGTATTAATAAACACAGTACCTCCTTCATGTATTGATTGTACAAGGCTTCTGCAGATTCCAAGTAAGTTTGGGCTGTTTTAATTTCATCCCTCTCAGACCACAGGATACCTAGATTGTTCTAAAGGCAAAAAGGAGAAAAATATCAGTTATTTTCCCCATTATGTTCCATTTACAGCACACATTTTCTCAGTCTTCATCTTTATTAGGTTCCAATACAACAGATTTCAAAAAGCAAAAACTGTATCCACTCATTGCTCAACACCACAAATATGTTAAAAAGCCACCTCACAAACTAACTTTGTGTTTACTCTGCTAAATAAGGACTTGTTCATATAATGAGCTTTTGCCACACAGTATGTTCTGCATCTGAGGCATGCATCTTTTAGATTATGTCCAAATATCACAAGAGTCAAAGAATTAGAAAAACTGTCATCATGACCCTGTAGAGAAAATTAACAGGGAAAAGATATGCTAGGAATGAATACCTGTATATTTTCAAAAGAGAAAAGATGCAAAAGCTATAGATTACTGCCTTCAAATTTCAATTACAGCAACGCACATAGTAATGTTACTGCATCTGTGAATCCACCTTTTACAAAAAGTACCTCTAATTTTATTAATAAGATGAAAGCATTAATAGCAGTCTAAGTCTGATGTGTTAATTTAATTCCTAGGCAGTGTTGTTACAAAAATCCAACACGTAAAAATAAATAAATAGAAACAAACTCAAAAGAGTTAGAATGCACAGCTGTGCTGGGCCCGTGTCAGCTTCAATTCCAGGGATTTTATTGTTTTTATAATAGCATGATGTTTCTGACAGAAATACTTTGCCCACAGCCAAATGCAGATATCTGTCCAATTGTCCTAGTTTTGGTTGGGATAGAGTGAATTTTCTATTTTAAAAAAAGAGAAGTATTGCTCTCCCACACACCAACTCAAAAAAGCACAGTGCAATCCCTGGCCCTCAGCCCCAAAAGCAACAACTGCCCAAGAGCATACACTGGGAAGATGTTACCTTATTTTCACTGGATGATCAAGGAATCTCCAATCTTATGAGTAAAAGATTTGTATGAGGCACCCAAACCATCACACTGAAGGACAATTAGCAGATGTAAACTCAGGAATTCGAGACAACTCAGTTAATTTAACCAATGTAAGACAAGTCACTGTTTAACCATATGAACATACAATTCCTTAACAGTTTTGCAATGTTTGACAAGGATGTTATCACCAAGCCTTTTCTAATTAAAGGAGCCATTTCTGACAGAGACATCTAAATAACTGTTCTTATTTAAAGTCTAGAGATAGATATCTAGTTATACATCAGTTGCCACGATGGAGTGGTTGAGCAAAGGCTCTTTTGTGAACCTATATACAGTAAGAACCAATTTTGTTAACAGTATTACTTTCTTCAGAATAATGAGGTATTATTACTTCTAGCTTTTCAAAATTGTATTTACTCATCTGAAATAAAATATACCAGGGTAAGAGATAACAAGCAAGGCTGAAAAGAGCACAGATAACAACCTTTGAGAACAATTTACCTTTTCAGAATACAGCATAAATAAAACCATCTCCTAACTTTAGTCTGACAACAAATGACAATTAAGGAATCACAAATAAGTTCTGGATATACTGAGGTCTTTTACTAACTTATTGTTGCTCAGTTCTTACAAACTCTGTCTCAGTCTATCCTGAAGAGTACCTTACTTTGTCAACACCCCGTTTCTATTAAGAGAACATACAATTAGATACTCTGTGTGCCCAAAGGCATCAGCAGCAAGGTTAAAACAGAAAAGCATCCCTCCAACAGCCTCCACCTGTGAATTACTTCTTCGAGCAAGAAATAAACGCCAAGACTGCTGGCATTTATTATTATTAGAGGCCAGATCCATTAGGACACTCAAGTGCCACGAACTTTCCCGCAGCCCACTGCAGAGCTTACAGAGGATGGGCTACAGACACAGCACACCCAGCACACCTCCAGAGACCCCTCAGCAGTGACCACATCCACGCCCTTCGGCCTTAGCCGCCCCAGCCCACCTGGGCCTGTATGTACAGGGATACACAGTCAGGGGAGAGGCGGTGGGGCTCAAGGAGCTGCGTGCAGCGCTGGAGGTGCTCCTCGCCGGCCGACAGCTCCTCGGTATCGGTGTGATTGACGCCCAGCTCGTACTCCAGCACGGCCCGTCGCACGGCCAGCAGCCGCGCCTCACCGCCTTCCTCGGCGGAGCTCAGCAGCTGCTTGACCTCCTCGAGCAGGGCCCGGGCGCTGTACTTGGAGCGGTAAGGCTCCGTCTCCGGGTCTTTGCGCGACTCCACGGCCGAGAGAGTCCGGGCGGTGCGAAACTTCTCGCACACCACGGCCCACCCGCTGCCCGCCGCCATCTTCCCTCTGCCGGCCGCACAGCGTCACGCGCGCCGCCGCGTGACACGCTGCCGGCCAATCACCGCCGCGCTACGGGGGAAGCCCCGCCCGCTCCTGTCATGGCGACCGCAGCGGCGTCCCCTTCCCGCCAGGACCTCATCATCCTTTCCCCACAGCATCCGTCTGTGATGGGGCTGAGGGCAAACGGTACCAAGCGCTGAGAACCAGCAGATGGTGACAAAGTGGGCGCAGCCCAAGGGCCACTAGAGTCCCAGCACCCATGGGATGCTCTGCAGGAAGGCCACTGAGCAGCTTGATCTCAAACCCTTCTGAAAAAAGTGGGGTTTTTTTTTAGAACCACATTTTTTTTTAACACAAGGGCTACTGAACAGGCAAAGCGCAAATTGTCTACGTTTGGAAGTGGTGTTCAGACACTGCAGTGAGTTTCCAGTGAAACACTTGTCCCCCAAGTCAAAATATGGGGTTTGTTTACCAGTAGAGGCTGATTTGCTGGGCAAAAAGGAAAATCTTCCTAAAAAACCAATCATTTCAGCAAACGCAATTTTTAGACACCCTCAAAGACAGGCTGTTTTATCAAGAAATAAAGGACAACAATTAATGTCTAACAGATTTTTACATTCCGATTAAAAAAAACAACAACCAGCTCAGTCCTCTCTCTGTACCAGAGGCTAATCCTATGATCTGTTAAAATCATGGCCCCGGTTTCCATTCTTAAACCAGTTGTTTCTCTTGAAGCCACTTCCTTGCCTCCCACTTCCGAACCTGGAGAACCCTCGTCCTGCATCCTGGGGCAACTCTTCCAGCTCAGGCAATTCCTTTGCCACTGACAACTGCCAGCGTCTGGTGTCACTCCAGTGTTCCTGAAACAAGATCAATGTAACAAGACTTTAGGTGCCTGCAGGTGTGTCCAAGGTATCCTGCAGCAATAAAAGCAACACTGAATGCAAAGGCATCTCCAGACAAATCACACTTGCATCAAAACAGGTTAGCAGATCCCTCTTGGGAGACAACTTGTAGTCCTGTGACAGGATAAATGATCACAAACGGACAAGAGGGAGTCAAGTTGAGAGTTAACCAACTTTCTAAGTCAAAACCCAGAATAGCCAATGAACACAGGATTTTGTTTAATTGAACTAGGTTATACAATGAGAAAGAGGCATGACAGCCTATTTTCTAAGGACTGTGCTGTGCTCTAGTGACTCATCTATGTAATGCCCTTATTAAAACAAACCTTTTCCTTCCAAACCACCCCATATTCAATCCTATATATGGCAATCACCACGTTCCAAAGCCAATTTTGGCTACAAAAACATACCTGTATGTTACTCAGCTCATCAACAGGGATATCAAAGCACACCCCCTATAACAGAAAGAAAGAAAAAAAAAGGCATTTGCTTTCCAAAGCTACATCCAAGAAAAGGGACAAACAACTCCAGACAGGCAGTACCTGCAACTGCTCATACACACTAAGTGTAGCAAACAGAAAATGGCAGAAAGCATGGTCTTTTGGAGGAAGCTTTTTATAAGCTGAAGTAAAAAGAAGCAGTTAAAACACAATGTCAAAACAAAACACAGATTCAGATGCTCTGCACTGACAGGAGCATTGCCTGCAATCAGCCTATTTAAAAGTAAGACAGGCATCATCTGGCACCACAAGTTCCCTGAGAACACAGCTACACAGAAGGGAAGTGTCAGACACATCAGGAGCCAGACTCCACAGCTCTCTTCTCAATGCAGTGGTATATAGTATTAGCACAAGTTCACAATGCAAGAATAAGGCCACAAGCACCTCTCCCACTATATATGTATTTCTGATAGTTTTGGTCGTTCTTTTTTTAGGAGAAAATTCCTGCATTATCATTTAGGAGCAATGTCTCCATTCAAATAAATGTCTCTTAAAACACTCAACCACCTTCAATGTTTGTTTGTTGTTTGGGTTTTTTTAATAGTGTAGGCAGTTTCAGGGAGCCTTGTGACAGGTTATCATATTCTGAGAAATGAGACTGAGTGAGGTATTAAGACTCCTGCCTCAATCACTGCAAAAACTGGCCAAATGTACACACACACACACTCCCCTCTTTCCCAAAGGATGGGCCAGCTTACCATCTTCCCCTTAAGGAAACGCATTGAGGAAACTTTGGCATCTACTTCCTCACCAAGCTGTTCTTTTAGTCCTCGCCAGGCATAGCTCATGGAATGCATTTCTATTGAACACTTTAACACCATGGTCACAAAGCCCTTCAGGACACAGACAGAGAGAAACATTAGCAAGACTAAACTAAGTTGACTAGCCTGTAACTCACTAATGAACTATGGACTAACTTGTTAATGTTCATAGCATTTCATCCTAAGAAATATGCTTTCCAAACATGAAGCAACCAGAAGTCTCCCAAGAAGCTGAAGGCATCCATCTAACCTAGGACTGCCCACTGATATCAAGACCAACAGTTCTGTACTTCAGCCAGAAGCAGAGACATAATTATTAAATACATGAAGTTACCACTAGAAAACAGGTAAAAAAACCTGATCCAGTCCAGTCACATGCTATTTCCAAAACTGTGTTACCACACAACAAACTGGGCCAAGTTCTCCCTAAATACATCAGAAAAAGGAAGGGCTGTACTTTTCTTCTGTCTTTGAAATCAGGTAATCACATGCTAGACTTACTTAAAATACTACAGAAATGTAAAAGCTTCTTGGGAAGGGAAAACTACAGTAGCATGAATTCATTATTAGTTTGTAATAGTTAAACTCTTAGAGCATCAAAGTTTTCTGTCACTTAGATCTCTGGAGGAATTCTTTTAACTCTCATTACAAGAAAAACTACTAACTCATTTTGAGTTTCTCTGGTTTCCTGCAGAGTGCCAGCAAGAGCTGATTTCAGTTAAGGAAGAAGCAATAAACCAGGAATTTGGGATAAGAGCCCCTCAGAAACCCTACTGAAAGAGTCTGAGAAGATGCTGCCTTGACTAGACATAAGCAATTCATTTATCCCTTCGTGTCAACAAAGGTATAATGTTACTTACTGCAGTTGAGTTGAGTAAGGAGCGCTGCTGTATGTAAGATGCCCCAGAAATATGGGCCAGAGCTGCAGCCAGGGCAGCCACTGCCCCTTTTTCATCTATGAGCTCTTGAGCAGATTTTCTGAAGTAGTCTACTGCAGAAGGGGGAATGGCCTCCAACAACCTAGATGGTGACAACAAAAGTTTAGGACTTAAGACAGCTTTCTAGACAATTAATTATCTCTAAAAGCCTTGGCTACCATGCTCATGACATTCATTTAACTCAACCCTTTCAGGATGCTCAATATCCACCTTCACCATTCATTAGGCCAAACCTCTCGGAAGCTCTGTTCAAAATTGAGGATGTAAAACATGGCATGTTTGAAAGCATTGATGGCTCAAAAATATCAGCATTCTTAAGTCCACACCAAAGAATCCACAAGAAAGTGTTGCCAGCAAACCCAAGAATCTCTTGCTTTTACTTCACAAGGAAAAGAGGCAAACCACTACTACTGGGCTGGGACTAGGCACTTCTTGCTCTCAGAGCAAGCTGATGAAATTGCTTGTTTCTGTGAGAGGCAGAGAAAACAAGCTTGAAACTGACAGCAGCTACTTCTCTAATGCCTGTTTTGATGCACCAGCACTTACTACCATTTTTCAGTACACAGTGAACCCAACATGTTACCCACGATCTCCTTTATATTAGTCAAATCCTCACTAGTTATAATAATCTCTGTCAATGCAATTTCCACCAATGGGACAGCAAATGCAAACAGAGCTGCGTGGAATAAAAATCACAACCCTTGAGAATAAAACAAAGGAACACAGGATGTGATTACAACACCCTCACTACTGCAGAGTAACTCATTGTACTAAACCTTGCTCTTTACACACTGCTACTGTACCATCTGAGAGGATAATTCAGTTTCCACGTGGCAGTAATTCCCTGTTCTGCTACTGATTTCTGATGATACACACAAATGTTGATTTTTGCAAGAGAACATTCTTGTATGAAAAGGTCTATGTTCAGGCACACAGAGGTTTACTGATATTATCCTATGAAAACAAGTCACTATCTACACGCAGATCAGCTGACTTCTATGGCATAGACAAAGACATACTTACATACAGGCCCAATCCCTTAAAGCATTGTTGTTAGTAAGATCTCTAGGCATCTTAAAACTAAGAACAGGCAAATAAACTTACTTTTTGGCATCATTACTTGAAGCTTTAATTACATCTGTAGCAGAGGGAACACCTACACGCTTAAACGTAATTCCCTGAAACCAAGAAAATAAAATTACCATTAGAGGTGTTCTCAACACTCTACAACTCAACCCTACCTATGTCATACTACTGTGACCTCTAGTCACTTACTGGTTAGAACACCAGTCAAGTTACTTCTAATACTAGAATGAAGCTTTTAAATTCCTGCCTTTGTTCATCTGGAGCTACTTCACATCAATTTACATGCCGATTGTGAGGAAAGGTCTCCTCCATGCATGTCTGCTGTTATCAACACAGTCCTGCCAACATGGGGAAACTCATGAGACATTAGAAGAGGATCACATAAAAGCATTTAAAAACACTCATAAACTACCAACATTTCAGGCCTACCAGACGATGAGACATGGACTCACAAGCAGTCCATGGTTACAAAGTCAAAGAGTGGCAGAGTCTTTTTAGGAGCTCAATAATGTCATTAAGCAGAGGTCTGAGGTGCAACTCACAGCTTTGTGCTCCACTTGCTTCAGAAGATCTTCTTCTCTTCTCTGAAATAAACAAATGCAGATCCCTGTCCGGCCAGCTCGACCCGTACGTCCAGAACGATGGATGTAGGAATCAACATCCTGCAGAAATTCAGATGAACAGAAGAACACCCTAAGCCATTTCAACTGTTGACATTTATGTTTTTTTTATATATATATATATATACACACACACACACACACATACAGAATATGTAAGCTAAATTCTAATTCAGAAGCCGAAGGAGTTTCTATGCCCAAACTTTTACCTGGTCTAGGTGATCCTGCTCTGGCAGGGGGGTTGGACTAGATGATCGTTCTAGGGCCCTTCCAACCCCTAACATTCTATGATTCTATGAAATAAAAAGCTCCACTGGAGTTTCAAAAGAAGTAAAACACAACTGGAGCGTTTTATAACTGTTAGGAAACTCAGAAGATTCAGGAATGCTGAAACAAGGTCAAAAGCTATGCTTATGACTTTCCAGAGTAACCAAAAACTATCACTTCAATCAAAGCTCAAAATACAAAAGCTTCACTAGGAAAATACAGGCCTACATTTAATAGAAAGTCCACTTCATTTGTGAATCAGAATCTAATTCAGGAACAACCCACTGCTTTGCCACATATGCAAAATTTTAGTTTCCCCCTAATGACTTACTTTTGGTGGTGAACACTGTATGACAAGGTCAACTTCAGGAATATCCAAACCACGGGCAGCTACATTGGTTGCAATCAGAACTTCAAACACACCATTTCGAAAGCCTTTTAATGTAATTTCTCTCTGTTTCTGTGGAATGTCACCATGCAATGACTGGGCATCCTGTCAGTGAAACAAACCATTAACATGTCATTTCACAGGGGAGTCTAGGCTGCAGTAGCTGAAGACATTTAATTACAAAATCCAAAATATTGTGCAGAGCAACAGAAAATAATTACACACCTGATACCAAAAGAATATAAAGCATCCTACTTCGTGGTGTGATCCTTCTCTGGGACAGTAATACTCTCAAGCCATAGTTTTACCATAACAGTATTTGTAAAATCCAACAGCAAACTGCACGGTTTGCAGTCTGCCATGGCAAAAGAGCTTTCACTTCCACTGGAGCAAATGGAAGCAACATTACTTAAGCAGTGCTGGTCAAGAGAGCTAGCAGGAGACTCTCCTCCCTTCCCTGGGAAGCCATCCCAAAACCCAGAGAAGCTGAAATGAGGTTTTCAGGTCACTGGATTTACTGTGAAAGCAGCCAGACCAACTGTCAGAAATTGCTGCTGTATGATTTCCATGTGGATACTATATGATATTTATCACATACTGGACAAACAATAAATCCCACCACTGCTCTTTCTCCATAAATCAGTATTTTAGTATCAAACATGATTTTCTCTGGAAGAAGCCCAGCACCTTTCCCCACTCTTAAAGAAAAGGGTAATAATTCAAGCAAGCATAGAAAACATAACATCTGAGGTCTAAACAAACTGTTAAATGACCTTCCAAATGCAACGGACACATTTAATTCTACAATATTAGTAGGATTTTCCTGAATACTAACCGTTCAAAAAAAATAAAAGCCATAACGAGATGAGAATCTGAAAAGCACACTAATGTGAGATGGAGTATCTGCACTATACTAGCTCCTGCTTATTACCATCTCCTGGTTATTCAGCATGAACTGCACATTTTCCATTGATCCTGTCCTGCATGATTTTAAAGTCATAGTAATAAATTCATAATGGCAGCAAAGAGGATGTTTTAACTGCAGAGGTCTACTTCCTAGTCTTAAAAACACTCACAGAAATAACTTCATCCAACCAGTTGCAACCTCATAATAATAAAAGTAAGTATTTGAGGGCATTCAACCCCTGAGTATCTGTAACCACTGCAGTACCTGTTTGAGTGAAGCATTCATAGCCAGTTCATTTGCTTCCTTTTTGGTTTCACAGAAGACGATGGTTCGCCCATGGCTGCCACTGTAGACCTGAATGATATCCCCAAGAACTCCTGCTCTCTGAGATGAGCGACACTGGATAGCCAAGTGCTGTGGGAAAGAAACACAATTAGCATCTATGTTTAATCTGTGTGCAGGACAGACAAAATGAACACACATTTTTGCCTTTTAAGCTTGTTAACTACTGCCCCCATGTAAAAACTCTGCTTAAAAATAATTGGTATCAGTCACGTCAAAGTCATTCCACAACCCCATTTGTAAAGTCAGTGCAGAATCCATTTCATCCAGGCCACATTCTCTCAGGTCCTTGACTGCTCTGCAGCAGAATTACTCACTTCCACAGTTGTGGCAGTCCTCTGAGTCTTCTTTCCAATCAGGTCAATCTGTTCATATTCATCTTTCATGTACTTTTTTGCCACATCATATACCCATCGTGGACAAGTTGCAGAAAAGAGCAGTGTCTGGGGGTTGTTCTCAGAACCTGGAAGAAAAGGCAACAGATTTCAGTCATCACAACAGCCTCTTCCAAAACTGATCAAGATTTTCTTTTTTTAGAGGATTACCTGTACTTTTGGGCTGTCAGGACAAAGATAACTGCAGAAATGAGGGGTTTTTAACAGTCAAGTAAAACTGACAGTGGCTGTACTGGGTCAAAGCTAACATCCACAAAGCTCATCTACTCTCTCCAAGAGTAGTCAAATGTAGTTAACAAAGATATGAAGAAACTCTGCCAGCAACCAACTTTTTTGTGGCTTTCAGTGATAATTCTGTTTTTAGTAATCCTTGATATTTCCACTTCCAGTAATTCAACAAGTCATTTCCAAAACTTTAGGCATTAGTACAGCGTAGCAAGGAATTTCACACTATTAAAATAATCTCCTTCTGCCCTGCACCTGCTAGCTAGTGGCTTTGCTGAATGCCCTCTACATCAGAAAAGAGCACACATTCCCTAGTTGTCAACTTTGTGTGATGATGAGTGTACAGAGAGGCTATAACCCTAGCTCTGCGCTCAGTCTCCTCTCTCAGGATGAAGAACACTAGGGCTTAGAGTTGGGTTAGGTTTCTTGTTTGCCTTTTCTTTTTTCACACCCTTCTTCCAGAAAGACCATTCCAGTCCTTCAGACCTCTATCACTTTGCTCTAAACCTTTTTTAATTCTACCTTACCATTTTTTCTGAGATCCAATACAAGCATCACACAAAGGACTCAAGCTGGGGAGGCACCAGCAGTTTTCAAAGTACTGTAAAAGTGTTTTCTGCTTTGTCCCTCCTCCTATCTTGAGAATTTACCTTTTTTATAAGCAAATCCTAAGATTTCTTCCACTTGTTCAGCAAAGCCCATGTCTAACATGTGATCAACTTCATCCAAAACAACGTGCTTCACGTTGGAAAGTTCCAGCTTGCTATTCTGAACGTGGTCTTTGATCCGTCCAGGAGTTCCCACTAGGATATCAATGCCACTTTTAAGGAGATCAACTGGAAAAAAAGGACAGAAAAACAAGGACAGTGTCAGAATGCTAAGAGACAACAAGGTAAAAAGTTACCAGTGTGCAGTAACACTTGAAATTTTAGAATCGAAAAGCTACTACCCTTCACTTAATCTCTGAATGAAGTGCTACACCCAGTCTTAGATAACAATTAAGCTTAATGGTGATCCAAATTGCTCTGTCAAGAATTCCAGCTAAACCACCAGCAAAATTACAATAAGATACAGCAATCAGCTGGTATTAGAAAGCTCCAGAGCTTTATTAGCTGAAAAACAAAAGTGCTTTTCTGTAAGTTCTTTTTCACAGCTAGCTCTGAAGACAGACAGAGCTACACACAACACACACTTCTCTTTTCCTTGGATGGTCATCTAGTCCCTGGATATGTCCATATAAAACCCAAACATACATATAATAAAAAAGAAACTAAAAAGACTAGTAATTTCACAGACCTACAACCAATCTTTTAAATAAAGATTTACTAGAACTAAAATAATTCAACCCAGGCTTGTATGCTTCCTGTGGAAGCAATGTCATGGCTCCTGACTGATGTGAAACCCTGAAGGGGAAAAAAGCCAGTTATATTCATGGAATACATTTGGGGACAGTCAATTCCAATCCGGTAGTAATTCCTTAACATTTACTTACTCTGTTCTTTATATGGAGTTCCTCCATAAAAACAAGCCACTGACAGTTTCCTGGTGAGATTCTTGAAGTCTTTGGCCACCTGAGTGGCCAATTCCCTGGTTGGAACAAGAACCAGCACCTGGAGGGAGTGAAAAGAGAGAAAAAACTCAGCTGTGCTTAGGCCAGGATGCTGGGAGAAAAGGGGTTGCTTCATATCAAACAGCTGGATTCCCATTCTTATCCTACATTTGTTGCAGAGAAGCCCACAGCTCCCCACCACCACAGCAGTACTCCCTGCCACCTGGAGCCTGCACAACACAGCCTCACAACCAGCAAGAGGAAACAAGGCAAAGCATTACAAGATAATGGAGTTAGAGAACAGCACCATTAGCAAGGATAATGAAGGTGCAGCTCAGCACTAAAGGACAGGAACTGTCACTAAACAACTTGGAGTATTAAGATCTTAAAAGAGAGACAGCATGATGCATAGCCATACACCCTCCTTCTCCACCTGTACCCATCCTTCCTCCTCCATTTCCTTTACGAACAAAACAATTAAAAAGCAGAATTCTTCTCTAGACAGTAAGATTTTTAAAAGTCCCCAAAACAAAACCACTTTTGAAAACTGCCATATTCTAAGGTTTTGGTGTTAACCCTTAAGTGGCAAATTACTTTTGGTGCACGGCCTCTTCTGCCATCTTGAGAGACACTCTGAAGTTTTTCAATCAGTGGAACAGCAAAGGAAAAGGTTTTCCCAGTTCCTGTTCGGGCTTGAGCAATTACATCTTTGCCATCATATATGGGCTGAAAAGTCTCCACTTGCACAGGGAACAGGTATTTTACACCTCGAGCTGTAAAATAAACCAAAGAGGTTTCATTCAAAAGTGAACAAACAATTAGAAGCTCTCATATATAACTAGCCTGAATATGGTGTTTTGTACATGAACACTACTTGGCTCCTCTACACAGGTTGTCTATGATTATTCTCATATTTCAGGGTGTTTTCTTACTGTATGATAAATGGAAAATTACTTAAGACAATTTACTCTTGGCTTCCAAATCTGCTTATACAGGTAATGGAGTGCAACTCTGAACAAACATTTACAGAAATTTCTTTCACCACCTTAACTAACCTTTGAGTAGGTTGATGGTATCTTGGGAGAGAGGAAAATTTGAGAAGTCACCTTCTTTTTCTTCTTCTGTCAGCTCCTTACAGGACAAAAGAAAAAAAGAAAAGGAAATTATTAGCCCTAAAAAAAAAACAAATAACACAAACACATAAGAAAAGCTGTGCATTTGCTCTGCCACCAAAATTTTACCAACTCCCTCCTTTGTTTAAAGAAGAAGTAAACCCTTGTGATGCAGATACTTCACAAACAAAAATGTCTTCAAAGCATAACACAGGAAGCTTTAATCCTGCCATGCTGTGCATATTTCTGGGAAGGTGACCACTTGTGAAGTGCCAAGAAGCCCTTGGTACCGCAGGCCACGGAACAAGTTTCTACATGAATACAAGCTAGCACATGGAAACCACTTCCTCCTCCTCCATTGCAGGGTAAGTTACTCCAAACGGCTTGGCATTTACCATGAGGGGAAAAGCACAAGGACAAACAGTTACCACGTGTTGCTGCATGTGCTGCTGCACTTCCCTCACCCACCCGCAGCTTGGTTAGACAAGGTCTGATGCCCAACATTCCCCGGTGCCTTGACCGGGTTGCAAACAGCGACAAACGCTGCCTACAACAGCAGCCTAACGCTCCCACAGCCACACACACACACACCCCAAGTCTCCACACAGCACCCAGAATGTTATTAAGCCCATGCACTGCCAGTAGGACTTTAATTAAGCAAGACAAGGGTTCCATAGGCAAACTGTTACTACCTCTGCCTCACTGTCCTCTTCTCCACCATCTGCGTCTCCAGACACACTCTGGGCTGTCAGGGATGGGGCACCGTTGCTTACAGCAGAGGAACGTTTCACCGTATGCTCGGAGCCATCACTCTCTCCAGCGAGAGCGCTCCTCTTCTCCTTGACTTCCTTTATCCTCTTAGGCAAGGGTGGATCAAGATCACCGTTGCCCAGCCCGCTCTCCTCAGGCTGGGCCTGCTCACCCTCGGCCTTACTGCGCCGCTTCACCTTCTCCCGCCGCTTCACTTTCTTCTCCTGGGTGCCCTCCTGCCAAGAGAAGCCAGGCGTTAGACAACTGAATTGCCTCCCCCACCCACTCCCTTCGACCACGCGCTGTTACTCTTCTTCATCGCCTGAACTCCAGATGCCCGGGTCTCCCTCGGTCCCCCGCAGGCCCGTACAAAATGGCCGCCCCCGCGGCAGCACATGGACTGCGTCCGCCCGCCCGCCCGTTCCCTTTCCCACCTTNGCGCGGCACCACACACCACCCATGCGGCTGCTGCGCTTGGCCGGCCCGGTCCGCCCCTTCCGCCGGTGCTGCCCGGCCGGTCCCTTCCTCCGGCTTCCCCCGCGCACAGGGCACCGCGCGGCGGGGCCGGACC